>JAHBCN010006623.1:0-47893 GCA_019359885.1 Listronotus oregonensis
CAGGGAATGCACACATTAAACGACCAATGGTTTGAAGAAAAAAAAATAAAATAAATTGCAAACTATTAAAAATAGGTATATAACATAATTAAAAAGCTTAAGAGTTTTGTGAAATATATCAAATATAATAAAAATATACAGGTTGTGCCATTAGAAAAAATACCAGTACTGTTAATTTTTTTTTTTAAAGAAACTATTATTCTTATGAGAAAAATAAATTATTGAAATTCGGCGTGCTTGATGGAAATTCATTTTAACACAGTATGTTAAACAAAACACTATTTTGTTGCAATTTCCACTAATTTATTTATTAATCCTTGACATATTTCACCACACAGTGGCTTATCAGAAAATTTAAATAAAAATACTTTTACAATTTTGGGATAAATATCTAGGTAGTAAAATTATAATTAAATTTCCATTCAATATAAAAATGTTTAACAATGGGGAATACTAAGATCCACTTGGTCATTAAAAGCGTATCATTTTTTAGTTTATTAATTTCTAGGGTTTCTAATAAATTCAATTTTTGCTTTTGTTTTCAGTATGTAAGATTTTAAAATTTTCATCAAAATTATGATTTTCCTGTAATAAATAATTAGCGTAATTGAATATGTTTTTGAGTTTTGCTTGATTTTGTTCTTTAAACGTGTTTTGAAATTTCTTCCTGTTTGGCCAATATCTTTTATGAACCACAATTAATTTTGATACACCCGAACTACTATTTTCTTTATTTTTATCTTTATTGTTTTTGATGTTTTTGCCTAGCAGTAATTACTTTTAAATGCTACCTTCAGACCTTTTTGTTTTAAAAGTTTTGCCACTTTAGTTGAGGTTGGGCCTATATATGTTAAAGTCCATTATTTTGTATCAGGTTTTATAATAGGATACACGGAATTGATTGTTTTTTGTATAACTTCTTGTTAACTAGTTTGTTAATTGTTGTGGTTCATATCCATTGTTCTTTGCCATCTGTTTAATGCGGTTAAGTTCTGTATTATAATTTTCTTTTGAAAGTGGAAGATAAATTAATCTATGGATCATATATTGTAGGCTGCAAGTTTATGAGTATAGGGATGTAGAGACTTCTATGTTGTAAATCTGTGTGTGACTTTATGAAATATTTTAAAATTTTCGTGTTTATTATTTACATTGAGATAGTTGTCTAAAAAGTTGATTGATTTGTTTTCTTCCTTTTCTATGGTAAATTTAATGTTTGGGTGAATGTTATTTAAAAAATTAATGTTTGATTTAATTGCCGTTCTGAACCGTAAAACTTACTAAAATGTCATCTACATATCTATACCAATACAAAAATTCTTGCTAATGTATTGTTATGTATTTTTTTCTATTTCATCCATAAAGATCTCGGCTAAAGAGGTCAAGGTTGCCCATTATTAAACCATTTGAGCTGGTATAAATTTTATTATTAAACTGAAAATAGTTTTGTTCAAACATATGGATAATAGGCATAATATCATTTCTAATAACTATATTTACATTATTTTTAACTAACAGTTTATCTACTAAGTATACGTCTCTTTAGGCGGAATGCTAGGGAATAAGTTAGCACGTCAAAAGAAACTAATTTGGCATTTTAAAGGTAATTGAACATTTTTAATTTTTCTATTAATTCTAGGAGTTTTGGTTGAATTTTAAGTAAAATTACAGTAATTTTGATTAGGTTAATTAACAGTTTCGAATTTTGTATGAAGGTGAGGGAAAAACAATAGGTCTTATAGGGTAGTTATCTTTATGTAATTTTATAAGGAGTATAATTTGGTGGTTGGGGATTCATAATTAAATATTTGTATTTTTCAGATGGATTAATAATACTTTCGTGGTTGATAATTGCTGATTTTATGATTTGGTTAAACTTGTCTGGGGGTCTTTTGATATTATTTTATATTTATCTGGGTCAAAAAGTTAAGAGTTTTCTTGATAATCCCTATTGTTTAACACTACTACTGTATTTCCCTTATCAGCGTGTAAATACCAAGTTGTCAGACTTTATTTTGGATTTAATAGAATATAAAGTAAGGGCATCTTGGTGGTCAGTTTGCTAAATTTTGACCTTCTTTCTTAATTAAATTTGCGGCTTGATATTTACAATTTGAAAATTAATTGTTTATTATTAATTCAGTTTCCCTCCTAAAATTTCTAAATTTTTGTATTGTTTTTTGAGTCTAGGTTGAATTTAAACCTTTGTTAATTAAATTAGTTTCTTTCTCAGTAAATTGAGCAGTAGAAAGGTTTACAAATCGGTTGAAAAATGTTTGACAAGGTTCATCTTGATTGGAAAGATTAGATAATTTTGGTTTATTAGAAATTAAAGACTTAAGTTTACGACTTTGAATTTTGTACTTTTTATCTACTAAATCCCTAACCTGTTTCTTTTATTTTGATCTAAATTATCAAATTCAACTGGATGGAGTCTGGAAGCGAGTTCTGAATGGATTACCTTAATATAAATGCTAATGGTTTCTCTTACTATACTGGATCTTCATATCTTCTTTAAGCCATTTTTTCTTTCCCTGTTTTATTCCAGATGATGCAGATTTACTTTGTTGTTGGTTTTAAATTGTATGTATTTGGAAATCTTTTTTTTTAAGCACATTTTAAAAAACCAGATGTTTTGCGTTGTTAGTGCACACCGTAAAAGTGTTTGAAGTACCACAGAGCCAAGAACTAGTATTGCTTGTTTTAAATAGTTGACAGTTCGGCTTTGCTTGATGGAAATTCATTTAACACAGTATTTAAACAAAAACACTATTTTGTTTTCAATTTCCACTAATTTATTTATTAAACCTTGACATGTTTACCACACATTGGCTTCATCAGAAGGTATTTAGGACTAAAAATACTTTTACAATTTTTGGGATAAATAATAGTAAATAACCAAAATGTATTAAGCAACCCTAGCACCGATATTCCGAATATCTGATAGCCGTTGTTAAACCTTGAAAAATCGGCCAAGCTTCGATGAACCACGGATAGTATATAAGTCGAAGCTTTTTAGATATAGCTTTAAGTTATTACTAACGGTTGAAGATACATCACTAACCGAAACGTTGTTTATTAATTAACAAATAAAGATGATGAAAGTCCAAGATTTTAGAATAAATATAGGATGTTTCATTAAAACAGAAAAAAATGGAACCCTGTATACAAAAGCGCAAAAGATCTAAAAATATAGTAATAAAAATCCTTTACCACACAAAAATTTATAAAAAACTGTTTTTCGTATAACATTAAGCTTCTAAGAAAAGCTATAGACTCTTAATAAATGGACCACCCTGTACGCATCCCAACTACCCTTTTGTGTAAAAATTATCTTTTTTTTATTACATTTTTATTGCTAAAAAGTTTTAAAAAATGCTTAGTTTTCACAAATTATTACTATTTACTAAAAATACCAATACTGCCCAATAATCATCAGGAACAATAGTTATTTAAAAAGTCCTACATATTTTTCTGAAAAATTAAATTTGACTAAAGGTAAATAATTTAAAAATTTATTTCATAAATATTTATATTTCTGCATGTATCAAAAATAATTGAATAATATGTTGGCTCGTAAATGTATGGCTTAATAAACTGTGAATTTATTGTACACAATTTTCCCTACCAGATGGACAATGTCTGACAAGCATAAATCTTTGTGACTATGTGTAGAGTTTTTATTAAAATAGCTACAATAAAAATAATTTTGGCTTGATAGTCCTTTTCAATTAGACAATTATTGAATTTTATTCATTTTATGTTTAAATTATGTTTAGATATTTTTTAATAAATGAAATTACTTTATATTATTAAATTTAAATAAAAATCGTAGTTTATGATAAAACAATATTAATGATTCCATTGTCAAAATATTCTAGTCTACCTGAAATATATCCTTTAACGATTTTATTACCTATTTTATTAATAAACCCATTATTTCATAATGGCAGGGGTGGCCAGGTATTTCTTAAGTATTGACCATTAGGTATATAAATATTTCGGGTAATATATCGGGAATATAACTATGTCCGTCGGTTTGTAACTAGATGCAAAACAGGTTGTGAAAAACGTGTATGAAACTTTAATATGAGAACTAATTAAACAATGTTTAAAAAACCCTCTACTTACAAAAACTCCAATATCATCGATAAGGGATATTATTATTAGAAAAGAATTGAACAAAAGGAAAAAACGTGATTTTCAATCTCACCGATAAAACAATAGTGATCAGGACCTAATAAAAGGAAAATATATTTTTTTATAAAAGCGGAGTTATTCCTACATAGAATAAACTAAAAAAAACTAGAGAAGATGAAAGTAAGAATATATTATATATATATATTTTTATATATATATATATATATATATATATATATATATATATATATATATATATATATATATATATATATATATATATATATATATATATATATATATATATATATATATATATATATATATATATATGTTAGTTCAGAGTTTCACGGATAGATGAATGTAGGTTTTTGGGTTATCCGTTTGTCAAGTTTTCCTTGCGGAAAGTTTGCAGATTTGCCAAGATCCATTGGCATTTTAATGTTAAACTGGTTCAGAAGATTGACTCAATCTTCTGACACCAGTTGCACAATTAAAATGCCAATCTGAAATCTGCAAAACCCCAGGAAAACAATGCAAACGGAACTCCGGAATGAAAAAAATATATATATATATATATATATATATATATTTATATATATATATATATATATATATATATATATATATATATATATATATATATATATATATATATATATATAATACATAATATATATATATATATATATATATATATATATATATATATATATATATATATATATATATATCCATGCCATCCTCCATGTAGTTGTTTGTAAAAATGGGTTTAAATACCAAAAATGACAAAAGACAAGTAGTAATAAATGCATAGATTACGCTCTTGGAATTTTTACCTTAAAAAATTAAAAGATATAGGTTAGAAAACCGATCCATAATTTACCTTGATGAAACATGGTTCGATACCACAACACAGTATCCAAAGGATGGGTTGATTCCAGTCAAAACTGTCAGACGAAAGAACCTTCATAAAAGGAAAACGCATTACCATAATGCTGGTTCAAAAGACGTAGTTGTCCCAAACTGCTTGCTGTTTTCTGCAAAGAATATTAAGGACTCAGCTTGGATTATCATGAGGATACAAGTAGAACTTTTTTTAAAAATGGTTTCAAAATTATCTTTTAAAAATTATTTTATACAACAGTGTTATTGTCATGGATAACGCAAGCTACCACAGCCGTCTGCTACACAAAGTACCAGCTATATTAAGTTTAAAAACTGAAATCCAGGAATATTTGTTAGAAAATGATATTTAATTTAAATTCAGTTACAAAAAGGAGCAACTTTTGAAAGTACTAGATTTATATGCAATTAAAAAACAATATGTATGTAATAATTTATGAACAGGCTGGGTATACTGTCTTGTCTTCCTCCGTATCACTGCATTTTTAACCCCATAGAGCATTTGTGAAGCCAAGTAAAATCAAAGATCAGAGCAGAAAATGTTACACCTACTTTAAGTCCCAGTGTTATAAATTTAATAAAAATGTTAACTAACATACCAATTGAGAGCTGGAAAAATTCAGTATAGCATATTATAAAAATTGAGGATTCTTACATTTCTATACAAAACAACATAAATCCTATTATAATTAATCTCAATATCTCTAATAGTGAAACAGAATTAAAATTTAGATATTTAGATTAAAAATTATAGATAACATAGTTATAAATTTATTAAAACTTTGCTTATATTTATTTCTTAATGTAATTTTAAGATTATACCTACGTAAATAAACAATAAATTTTAAATCTTTATATTATTAGAGTCTGTCCCTAATGTTCTGTCCTTCAATACCTACTGATCCGTAGTTTTATTGTTGTCGGCAGGTATAATCCATAAATGAAGGCAAAAGCTAACACGGTATACTTTAAGACAAACTTTACCTAAAATGGAAAAAAAAATAAAATGTTATTTTCTATATTGAAAGCTTTATTAATACACCCTTGTATACAAAGCTGACCCTTAACCAAATATCAAAGCTATGCGCTGTAAAAGCATTATATTGTCGATTTATCATAATATAATGTGCTAACTAGCATCATGAAATTCAATAAACTGTTTTTCCTATGAAATATTCATAACAAAATTGACTTTTAAGGTCACAAATCAACAAATTTACCAAGATCGATTTATGTTAAATTTTTTATACGATTTGTTTGTATTATTCATTTTCTTATATTTTATTTTCGATTTTATGAGGAAAAAATATTAATTAAAAAAATAAATATTTTAATTATATAATAAATTCCACGTTATCATTAGGTAACTGTGTACAGGTGGTCCTTTACAATGGATTTTAAGGGTTATTGGAAAACTGCAAGCAAATCTAATAGCACTTTCTCCAATTCGATTTTCAAAGCAACTGCAACGGTAAAAAAGATATCGCAGCTATCTTAAATAAGTTAGTTTTTCCTCTGAACACCCAAAAAAGTATTTTTTTTTGGCAAATTTCAAAATAAAACTTTTCCTTACAGTCCAGTAAATGAAGGGACAAAGCTGTAAATAAATCTGTACAGTCTTCCCTTGTTTCAAAATTTTTAAGTCTTCGGGGAGCTTTCGAGCGAAAAAAAGTTTATCAACATTAACAGGTGAAAAAGAATAATGAGACCTTAGCAAGTGTTCAATGATCCCAAAACATTTCCTTTACCATCTTTCTTGCGTTTTGATAAAAAATTGTTTTGCCCATCTGCATTTTTTAGCCTACTACCACATCTATGCAGTGTGGAATGTTATGGATTTTTCGACGGCCGTTTTTGCGAAAAACATTGGTGTGGCGAGAAAAATGGTAAGGATCATTTTGTAGATTTCGAGGTGATCTTAAATATTTGTTTTAACAACAATTCTCTAATTCCCATATCTTGACGGATATTCGCGGGAAACTCATTTTTGGGGCTTTGGGGGGGCCATTTTCAGCCGGTTCCCACGTCGTAATCGTGTCCTTTTTCTCGCTCAAAGTATTGCGAAGACCCTAAATTCGCCAAAAATATAAACTGTACAGATTTATTTACACAGGGTACTTTCAGGTCTTCATTACTGGCCTATTACCAAAATATTCCCCTTACAACAAACAGTATATGTTTGGTGTGGGTCAATCCTTAATTTTTAAATAAAAATCTTTAAAAATCCTAGGTACGCCACTGTATTTGCTTTTAAGAAATATGGGATAGTTTTACTTTAATGGGATGCCAAAGTTTAGTCAATACTACACCAAGTTTTATTTAAGCGGCGGCAAGCCGAAATGACTACGTATCGCAATGGTTTCTTTTTTAGGTCTTTTTTCATTTATTCGTTATGTTAGGTTTTTCTTTCTTAATGTGCTTTAATTTTTTATTAAAAATTTAGTTTTATGTGTTAAAATTTTATAAACTGCTTTCCTTTTATTAGATTTTCCTTTACATGACCAATTTTTCTAAAAAAATATATTTTGATAAAATAAGCCCACCCCATATAGATGAGGCTCGTATACTAAAGTTGCAAAACCTAAATTAGAGTTAGAAAATTTTTATTTTTTAAATTTTTGTAAAATACTTATAATCTATTACTTACTTAAAATTACCAAAAATTGTTTAAATACTTGCTAAACCCCTCATATACCTCACCTAACATCATAGAACTACAATTGGTTTAAAGAAAAAAACAAGTAGAAGCTTTATAAAAGTGATTTTTGTGTCATACATTTTTTTTACGAAAAGGGTTACAAAAGGTAAAGAAAAGTTTTAAGGAGGGTATAATTTAAGGAGGCAAGTATGTGGAAAATAAAGTCCTTTTATTCTTTTTTTCTACAGTAAAGTAAAATAGTTCTGTTAACGATGCCCATGTTTATCCATTTTCTAAATTGCTACTTGAAAATTCCATATTTATTACCATTTGAGTTTAAAAGATTTTAAAAATAACACTTTTTTATTTGCAAAACTAAAAAAATATAAAAACACATTTGTTTTATTCTTTTTTCAATACTTTTATAAAATAAACATTATAAAGAAGGTCCCCTGGATTATGTTTCATAAAATATTTATTTTTCATAAAAAATTCAGCACCTGTATTGACTCTGAGGGTCGACGTCAATATCACTTAGAGTCGATGTCAATATTATTTTCTATTATTTGTGTCAATTCTTTATTGAAAAAAGGGTTTTGGGAAAATATATGCATTATTTTATTAATTGTTGTAACGGACAAATGGTAAACATATTAAACAAACAAAAAAATAGTAAAAAAAATATGAGGAAATTCGTTTAAGTTTAATTGGGGTAGTACGATATATACCTAATGCCTTTCATAATACCAAAATCCTGGACTGGTTGTCTTTATTTGTTAATTGATACACAACGTTTTGGTTAGTTGTGCTTAGTCACTGGAAAACGGTTGGAGATACATCACTAACTGAAACGTTGTGTTTTAATTAACCAATATAGACAATAGCAGTCCAATATTTTAGTATTATTAATAACATTGTCTAACACTTTTTTAGGTAGTAGTTATTTAAAAATAACGTCCGTGGTGGCACTACCGCGTTGCCTAAAGGTGCTGTGAAATGGAACATTTGCATGTTTCAATGCTTGGACAACGTTGACGGAACAACTGGGAAGAAATGGGTTAAACACCGGAAAACCCGGCACTCACGGTACTTTGGTACTTAGGTTTATATATGTATATATAATCCGTAGCATGATACTATTAGTCGAGAAGATAAACCCACTTGGCGATTCAATTTCGTACGACGTTGCGCATGACGTCACTCGATGACAAAAATTCGCTTGTCGGTTGGGAAAGCAGTGTTTTAAAGCCTTTTTAACGTTTATTGTATTTTGGCATAAGCCTTTAAAATAAGGTATATAATAAATAATATAAATGCCCGTTCGACATTGATTAAGGTTTAAAAAATGAACAACAAACTATTATAATTATTTAAAGTATTTTAATTTAAACATATGCAATATGAAAAGTCTAAAGGCTTGTTAATTAATAATAAACTAATAACACTTTATAGCGCAAAAAAATGATTTATGGTTTTTATTTAAATAAATTTAGTTACCTACTTTAGACTAATACTTCTGCAGAAAAATATTAGTACATATTTTGTTATGTTGCAAAAAAAATATAAAACAAAAGTAGAGGATTAACATACAGCGTATTTTGACCATTTTTAAAATTTTTATTGAGTTTTATGCGCTATACCTACCTATAAAGTATAGTCTATATTTTTTGTATTGCTTATGGGTAGAGGTGTTAAGAAAATGACACTGTAATGTTTAACAATTCTGTTTTTTTTAAGAATATATTAGTACTTAGAAAATTAACAAATTTACACAAGAAAACCAAAGTTAATTATTTAAAATTAATCTATTTTATAATTTTCCTCATTTTTTCTTTCTTACTTTGGTTTTTTTTTTAATATCTCTATTTAACCTTAGAATTTTAAAATACAGATTTGGTTAAATCCATTTGCGATTTTAAATAATTTTTAGTCAACTTTAATGACTCCCCACTAAAATTGTTAAAAATGTGGTCGAGTTCCTTATGCTAAGTTATAAAATCTGGGTTTGGCTTCAAAAAATAAATAAACAATACAATTAATCCATCGAACACCTAAGCCGTAATCGGAACTCCATATTAAAACTCGCTGTTTCTGGGGAAATTTGTCATCGAGTAACGTCATGCGTGCGAGAGGATAGGCTTATCTCATGCCGTGGGTTTATCTTCTCGAGTAATAGTATCATGAATCCGTAGGATATAATATACATATATAATAATCCCTCGTGAGCTGTCATAAAAGATAAAAAAAAAATTTTAAAAACATATATCTAATGGTTATAAAACTATTATACAAACTTTGGTTTGGACTGCCTTGAATTGCGTACTGTACATAGATCACACCGAAAAAAGTATTTAGAAGGTTTGATTCACTATGTCTCCTATATTTTAAGGATAAGTCGTTTGTCGCGCAAAAAATTGCTGACGTTAAATTACCTACTTATTAATAATTTATTATTGTTCATTAAATTAATTATTAATTTTATAATTATTGGCTTTAAATTTCAAAAACGCAAAATTAACTAGCTTTTTTGACTTGGAGCACTAGAAACTGGCAGAAAAGTAAAAATTCTAAATATATATATAAATATATCATAAAATTAACATATAATCTGGCATAAACATGTTTATTTCTTCAATACTGAAGTTATCTGTATGTGTTGAATAGCAGATCACATTTTTTAACTCTAAGCAAGTATGTAAATCAATTTTTTGTTGGATTTAGATAATAAGGCAGACTTTTAGGCGTTTAAATTACTATTAAGAAAGGGGAAGCTTTAATTCCTTAATCATTTTTTGGACCACTTTGGGTATACACAGGAATATTTTATTTAAAAGATGTTCCTGTTGACCTTAAGTACAACATACTTAAATTTAAAAAAAATCGTTTATACCTCTTTATATGTCACAAAATATCCTGTGGGAACACATTAAAAAAACTTTAATTTAAAATATCCCTGTATATTTGGGACAATAAAACAAAATATTTGAAACTAAATTTACCTTAATAAACTGTAAAAATGTATAAATTTTAAAAATATATACAAGTATATTACGATATTAACATTTTAGTTGGCATAATCCATATTCTTTATTCGATAGTGGGCCACCCTGTATGTGTTAATCAACTTTAAATATTTTAACTTTAAACAAATAAATAAAATATTACTTTGTTGGATTTGGATGAAATTTGACTCTTTTTATGAGTTTATATTGAAATTATTAAACAGTTAAGCTTCAAATTCTCAGTGATTTTTTTGGGACATCCTATAGGCCCGCACGAAAAAGTCCCATGAAAAAGATGGTCCTTTTGATTAAAGAAAAAACACACTCAAATTTAAAAAAAAATAGTTCGAGAGCCAGACTCCCATGTTATAAGTGCCATGTCCTTTCTACAAACTAATATACTCAAGACATCTATGATATGAATACAAAATCTACATCCTTTTTATTCTTGACATAAGCAATTGCAAGTCAATACCTGCCATCGTTAATTTTTCGTGAATTTTTAAAATTTATCTCTTAGCGTTAAAGTGTTTCTTAGACGCAAAAATTTTTACGTTATGATTTTAAAAGCGATCTGTGCCCAATTTCTGTGAGTAGCTAGTTGTGTGAGAGGCTGCTGTTTGCTATCACCAAAAAAAATATAGCTGCTGTTCGACAAATGATAGAAAAAGACAATCGTGTAACATATTAAATTATTCGGGGTACTTTGAGGATTGAAATGACTACAACCGAAAAGATCTTGCACCATTATCCTAATGTTAAAAAGTATGTTGTCGTTGGGTTCCTCATAAGTTATTCGAAGCTCAAAAGCACATCGCGACAATTGGTGCGTAGGAATTCTAAAAAATATGACAATGGTAAATCGAATGCTGTCTACACATTACTACCGGTGACGAAACAGGGATTTATACCTTTAAGCCTGAATCAAAACGCCAGTCGACTTGGTGGGTGTTATTAGCTGACCCCAATCCAGTTAAAGCTACAGTATTGTTGGAAAAAAAAAGATGATTGCCTGTTTTTTTTTTAAAGAGGGACAATTACAAAAGTTTTATTGAAAGACTAATGAACAGTTAATGCTCTTTGGTACACTCTAGTTTGTTTGCCTTAAGTGTTGAAAAAAATTCGATTGGTGCATCCAAGACGCAACATAGTTTTGCACCACGACAATACTTCTATAAGGGGCTACAAAAGAAATCGATTTTTGAAGCAGTCAAAGGTGAAATTATTGGAACATTTACCTTACAACCCCGACCTATTACAATGAGTCTTTTTTTTGTTTACAAAACTTAAAAGTAAAAGGGGTGGTAAGGGTTTTCAAAATCAAATGAAGCTGTTTCTGTATTTGAAAACCTTATTTTGGAAGTGACCCAGGAACAAAGGCATTCATGTTTTACTGATTATTGTTATCAAATTAATAAATGTGTTAAGTTAAAAGAAAAATATTTTGAAATCAATAAGACAATTTTTTCTCACAAAAAAGTTATATTTTTTATAATTCGCAGAAATTTTCGGTGCGACCTACGTATACCTGTTATCTAATAATGAGATATTTTTTGCAGTATGCAAGGGCTACGTATAAAATTATCTAATATTTTATATAAAATATAATATCGAAGGCAAATCTGTTACAAAGGGACTTCAGATGAAAATAGTGCAAGAGTGATATCGTCATTGTCGATAATGAAATTTTGTTTGAACGCAATATATTTTATAAATTTGTTTCGTATTTTTTTAAGCCTTTGAGCATATGAGCTCTGTCCAGGGTTACAAATAACAAACAGCAAAATTCAATTTACTGAGAACAAAAAAGCTGTTTAATGAAATAGTTGGCTGGATATTTCTAAATTACTTGCATTTTTTAATTGTAGAATTCAGCATTCTTTAAGTCGAGCTTACAACGGTATCAACATTTAGGTCAAAAATAGGTTTACAAGTAGTATCAAAAATGACTTTTACATCCCGAATTTTATCCACTTTTTTTAACGGGGAATTTTTTAATTGATAAACACAATCTAACTTATTTTAATTACAATACATGTGATTGATGTGCATTTATCCAATTTTAAAAATAGGTTGTTTTTATCACTATATCTGCTCAAGCGATTCAAATTACTTTGTAATCTACTGTAGTCGCTTAGACTTAAGACAGAAGAAAATAATGTATAAATTATAGTGTTATAAATTTTATTTACTTACAGTCGACTCTCCATAAACGTTGATGGTTTTATCTTCTGGATTGTGTTTAATTTTTCCTCCTCCTAAAACTTCGGATGTCACACTACTAATGGCATTAGATGCCTTTAGAGACTCTAGTTCATTGGTTAGTTTGTTTGATATCAGCTGAAATGAAAAATATAATGCTGTAAAAAAATTTTTTTTAATATTTACCTAATTAAAAAGTAAAATTTATAAAACCAAAATGTGACACAGAGGGTAAGATTTTGGCTTTTTTACTTTAATTTTTTTTAAGAATAAAGTTAAGTAATTTATCTAAATGTTAGACTCATATGCCGAATTCGCCCATTCGCCGATAAAAATACTCAGTTCGCGAAATGATCAAAGCCGAATGATCGATTGCCGAATATATTCCTATTTCGGTAGGTGTTTAAACTGATTTAACATTTCGCGAACTGAGCTATCCGGAGTTGTTCAAATGCCGGAAGATATATTTCGGCGTATTATCATCAGCTCATCGCTTGAAAATGAAAAAAAAATATTTTCAATGTTGCTTTTTGGCCGTTTAAGGTAGACCTGAACGCGTGTTTCAACCATGACCGACTAGGTAGTTATTAACAAAATTTTTTCAATTTTTGATATTATAAAGTTATAATTTTTTTTTTAAAAATGTAATTATATATTCCCGGTTTTTCCATTACGTCGTTAAAATTCTTTTATAACTTCTGCAAATAATTAAGACAAATTCAAAAGCCCTAAGTTTTAGTCGGTCATGGTTAGTTCTGGTAAGCAAAGCTGCTTTTTATTTTGAAACACCACAAAATCTGTTTTTGGACGACCAGAACGGGGTTTACAACATATATATATTTTTTCATGTTCGAGCGACCAGTTGATGATAATCTGCCGAAATATATCTTGGCGGGGAACTCCGGATAGTTCAGTTCCTAAATTTAAAACCCTTTAAACAGAACCAAATAGGAACTATGTTGGAATTGATCATTTGGCTTGATCATTTCGCGAACTAATATTTCGGCAATGGGTAATTAATGAGTCTAACATAAATAATATACAATGTACTTTTTTTAACAGGCCATAAGCTCTTTTTACAACATAATTTTAAAACCTAGATTATTTGACCTCTCTGGGGGACCTTGATATGCCTCGAAGGCGTATTGGCATTGTCTTTTATTGCACGACGGAACCTAAAAAAAATGTATTAAATCACGGAAAATAATATCTCTACGATTTGCTCATAAAAGGCTGAACATTCGCTTCTGCATTAGACAATACGTGATAAATATGAAAGCGTCTAAATGTAAAAGATTTTCTCACGAGTAGGTGGAGCAATATCTCCTATGTCTTGACGTCATTACGTGGATGCTTTTTGTTTAAGTTTACAGTTTATCAACACCATTTGGACTTTTTTTATCTTGGGACAGTCCACAAAGGCTGAGGCCTAAGTACTAAAATACCGTGGGTGTCTGAAGTGTGGTAAGAGGGGAAAACTACTGCGTATTTTTGCAAAAATATGTGCATTTTGCTTAATTTAAGCGAAATTTTAATTATTAAATTATTAAAAAGACTGGTGAGTAAAAAAATTTTGACTGGCTGTGGTTATTTTGCGAAATTTCAAATTTGACCATAATATTAAATCAAATTCACAAAAAAAAAACAAATAAAGGATTTCCTTTTGAAAGATCAATTTTTCCGTGGGTGGCACCAAAAAAATAAACTTTTTTTCGTAAATTTCAAAAACTATTTTTTACCACTATTTCTCTTAAGGCGAATAACATCTGGTATATACAGTATGTCCACGGAAAAGGTGTTGAAAAGGTAAAACATTTTTCTTTTTAATTTTATCGAAAAAAGCCACTTCTGGTAAAAAATTTTGCTACTTTCTAGAGTAAGATTGGAATTTAACATTTAACATTTAACATATTTTATACGCGGTGTTCAGAAAATTGAAAAAACTTAAAATGGTACAAGAGTAAAGTGCATTTATTTGAGAAGATATGGAAATAAGTAACTATGAAAAGTTGTTTAAAATTAAAAGATAGTCTTTAATACCAATTTTCAAAAAATCGGCCTACTTTTATTCATTTGTGATTAAATTTATTTTAATATCAATTTAAATTTTTAATATTAATTTTATCAAATTTTTTGCTGTTAAGTAAGCATTTAAAGCTGACGATACTGCGGCTAATGAATTATAAAAGCGAAGTGTCAATAAAACTTGTCACTATCAACGCCTACTAGTACAATAATGAGTTGTTAATTTGGAATTTGTTAATTGATATTAAAATAATTTTCATCACAAATTAATAAAAGTAGGCCGATTTTTTTGAAAATTGGTATTGGGAACGATCTTTAACTTTTAAACAACTTTTCCTAGTAACTTATTTCCATATCTTCTCAAATAAATGCACTTTACTCTTGAACCATTTAAAGTTTTTTTAATTTTCTGAATACCGCATATAAAATTTGTTGGTGTTCAGAAAATTGAAAAAACTTTAAATGGTACAAGAGTAAAGTGCATTTATTTGCAAAGATATGGAAATAAGTTACAAAAAGTTGTTCAAAAGTAAAAGGTAGTCTGTCATACCAATTTTTTGAAAAAATCGGCCCACTTTTATTTATTTGTGAATAAAATTTCATTATTAACTACCTAATTCCAAATTTTTGTACAAGTAGGCGTTGATAGTGACAAGCTTTATTGACACTTCGCTTTTATAATTTATTAGCGGCAGTATCGTCAGCTTTAAATGCTTACTTAACAGCAAAAATTTTGATAAAATTGATATTAAAAATTTAAATTGATATTAAAATAAATTTAATCACAAATAAATAAAAGTAGGCCGATTTTTTCAAAAATTGGTATTAGAGACTACCTTTTAATTTTAAACAACTTTTCCTTGTAACTTATTTCCATATCTTCTCAAATAAATGCACTTTACTCTTGTACCATTTCAAGTTTTTTTAATTTTCTGAACAACGCGTATAAAATATGTTAAATGTTTCTATCCCAATCTTACTCTTAGAAGTAGCAAAATTTTTTATCATGAGTGGCTTTTTTCGATAAAATCAAAAATAAAAAAGTTTTTCCTCTTCAACACCTTTTCCGTGGACATACTGTATATTTAGTGCGAGTCTTATGTTTCACTTTTTTTAAATAAAAAAATTTGAAAATTCCAGAGCCGTCACTTAAAAATAACCATTACGTTCTGCTTACTATTAAACAAAATTAGCAGAACTAAGAACTAGTTTTAGTTAGTTCTGGTTAGTAGTAGCCAGAATTAACCAAAAAAAAGAGACACTTAAATAAAAATGCACCTAGTGCAAAATTTCACTAACTGTTTTTTATGTATTACAATAAAATAATAAATTAAGGAAACAAAACATCTAAAGGACCCGCACATTTCTTATGACAAGTGGCTCCTGGTGAAAATGGCTGAAACCGATATATGTTGTGGTTTTTTTCCTCCTGAGAAAAAGTCTCAATTGGCACGAAGCTCCATTTTCCATAGTTGACAGCTGGTAATTGTCAGTATTGACTTTTTGACATAAGATTCACATTTAGTGACCTAAAAAACCTAAGAACGTGTACATTTTTTATATTATTATGCAGTAGAACAGCGTTTCTCAAAGTATGTTTCGCGAAACCCTGGGGTTCCGCACGACTTCGGCAAGGCTTCGGAAAAAATGATTCCTTCTGTCCAGAATCCTGACTGGATTTTCGACTTACGTATTACCGAAAAATAAGTATCGCATGCAATAAGCTGGACGCCAAGCCCAATATAAGACTGCAACTTTCATCAATAAGACTTAGTGGTAGCTCTAGGATTTTTAAAATTTTTTATCTAAAAAGTGAGACATGAGATACACACTAAATTTACCAGATGCTATTGGCCTTAAGGAGAACACTGGTAAAAAAATGAAATTTGCTAGTAAATAATCGGACTATCAGAAGCAAATCCTCTATTTGTATGTTTTTTGTGAATTTGATCAAAAGTTATCGTCAAAAATCATATTTTGCTAAATTAACTATGTTTTTCTCATGCCTGGGGAGTGGCGCCTCCTACAACATTTAGCATTCTTGACTCCATTCAAAGAAGAGCTGTTCGTCTAATTAATGATCCCACAATTACAGAAAAGTTTCCCTCCTTTGCCCACCTACGGGATGTAAGGTATCTGTCACTCTTTTATAGGTATTTTTATGGCTCCGAAGAGTTGGCGAGTATTCCTCTGGCAGCTCCCAGCAGAGCAGCTCGTAGTGCCTCTTTTATACATTCTTTTACAGTCCAACTTTAGAGGCCCCCAACTTCCAACTTTGTTTGTTCCTTTATCCCTGTCCAGACTATGGAACCTGCTACACGCAGAAGTTTTCCCTCTTTTTCCTGGTCTCAAATATTTAAGTGTCGTGCGAATAAACTCCCTTTAACCACACAGACAGCCACGGTACAGTATGGCCACAGCCTTCGTGGACTGTTCCAAGATAAAAAAAATGCGTAAATAGTTAAAATAGTTTCATTCCTTGCATTGATAGCCTTATTTATGAAAAAAAAATCTTTTTATTATTTTATGTCCAAATTCCTTTTAGGTTCTTTAATAAAATATTTTTAAGTGTATTACTAATATATTTTGCAAAAATAAATTATAACGATATTACGAGTCTATCGGCTCCTATAATTTAAAATGCAAAAATATTTATTTGTGCAGCATTAAGATGGTTCCGTGTTTATTTTTCCTGTTAAAAAGGGTTCCATAGGTGAAAAAGTTTGAGAAACGCTGCATTAGACTATTGAAATATGACCTTCTAAATTTGTAAATAATGATCAATCTGTGGAGCTTTGGAGCTTTGTAGAAGCCAAAATCCGCAAAATAGAGCTTCGTGTACTTAGAGACTTTTTCTCGGGATGACAAAAGCTACAACATATATCAATTCCAGCCATTTTTACCGGGATCACTTCCCATAAGAAATGATCGATCTGTGAAGCTTTGAAGCTCCATAGGAGCCAAAATACGCATAATGGAGCTTCGTGCCCATTGAGCCTTTTTCTCAGGACGAAAAAAGCTACAACATTATCTTGATTTCAATCCTTTTTACCGGGGTCACTTCCTATAAGAAATGATCGATCTGTGGAGCTTTGTAGCTCCGTGGGAGAACAAAATACGCAGAATGGAGCTTTGGTCTCATTGAAACTTTTTCTTAAGATGACAAGAGCTAAAACATACAGCGTGTCCCACGCAGTTCTTGCCATATGGGAAATTTTTTTACTGACAGTCGAAACAAAATCATTTTGATGTAGAAAAGTTCTGCTTATTTAAAAACTAAAAATCCCTACGCAAAAAGTTTAAAAATACCAGCAGTATACAGAGTAGCGACAAAAACGTAAAATTTATCCAAGACTAAAGTACCCTTATTTTGCAATATTCAAAGAAAAGTTATTTAAAGGAATTATTTAGAATTAATTTTTATATCTAATTACGAAATCGCAGCCACCTACGAAAAATATATATTTTTGTATTTCAGTAAATCAGAACGGAATAAAGTAAAAGCTTTAATATAAAACAAATGAATGTATCACTTATAACAAAAAAATAGTATAATTCAAATTTTAATATAGCCACCTTCTTTTTCCATGCATTTTTCTGTTAACTTGGAGAATTTTGAAACAACTTTTCTCAAAACAACTTGAGAGATTTCTCGAGCACACTGGGTTATTATCCTTTCTAAGCTATCGATATTTTGAAATGGTCGGTGAGAATACACTTTTTCCTTTAAATATCCCCAAAGGAAGTAATCCAGTGGGTTCAGGTCGGGTGACCTCGCCGGCCAATGAATTTCTGAAAATCTTCCTATCCAACGCCCCTGGAACATTTCCTGAAGAAACTCGTTAACAGCTCGAGAACTATGGCATGGCGCACCATCATGCTGATACCACAAAGTATTTCTAATGTCACGTGGAAGGCCATTAATAAAGTCAGACAACTGATTTCCCAAAAAATGAAGGTAAACATCCGACGTTATATTACCCCGGAAGAAAAATGGGCCTATCAGTTGATTATCTAAAATTCCGCACCACACATTTGTCTTAAAGAAAACTGATCCCGACACTGGATAACAAACCGCGGGTTAGCTGTACTCCACCATCGATAGTTCTGGGAGCTAACAACTCCATTTGACGTAAAAAAAGCTTTTGTCAGAAAAAAATTATTTTCTATAAAGATACGGGTCGTCTTCATGCAAACCGAAAATCAAAGTCTCCAGGATGCAATGTGTGGACAAAGATGGGTTTATAGGGATGAAAATGATTTGCTTTAAGAACTCTTCCATCAGTAGATTTACAGGCTGAGCGTCTTTCATTTCCAGGAAGTACTTTTTCATATTTCTCAAGGAAATCTTGGGAATTTCAACAACGGCTTGGATAATTTGCAAGTCAAAACACCGGGGGTCACTTCCGATAAGAAATTGTGGGATCCTTTCATTTTATAGTAGCTATTAGTGCTATAATATAGCTTTTCGGTCATATAACAGTACTATTATAAAACTTAAACGCTATATTATAGCACTTATTATCCCTAATATTTAAGACATTTTTCGCGACAAATGCCTTTAGACGCTTTAATATCCAGCAGTTAATTTCCAAACGCAGCAGAGAATGTTGAGTGTATTATTGGCAAATCATTGGCACATTGTCTTCCGTAATTCGAAATACTCTTAAGGTTGCGTCGTGCCATAGGATATAATGCCAATACGCGCTCTGAAGCTTTATTCTCAGAAATTAACAAATACATATGTTCTTTTATTAATAAGCAAAATCCCAGTGTAAAATCTCGATTGATTTATTATAGAGTAACCAAATTTTTACATACCGCAATATAGTAAATATGTCAATACTATTTAATTTTATTCGGATTAGGCTCTTTGTGTAAAAAATCTTTTTATGTCTGAATCACAATTTTTTTTTTTTTCCCCTTGATTAAACTGACATTTTTGGGACATTTATCGGTTTGCTTAAACCTCAATAAAGCGATCCTTTCTGAAATTGGTTTTCAACAAATATTTGCTTATTCGGATTTTATTTGTTAAAAATTCAAGTTAAAATATAGAATTTGTTTAAAAAAAAATGTCTGTCGGTTAATAAAAAGCCAATGCATACAATATTTTAAAGTTAAAAATATAAAAATAGTTAAGTACACGTATAATGACAAATATTTGTTAGGGTTTTTATGAAATTACTTTAAATTTAGTTTGCATAAACCTCTGGGGGAGAAATGGTCCATTCTTTATTTAAACCAAAAGTTTGGCTAAGATATGTTGACGATACTTTTATTATATGGACAGGTAATGACGAAGAACTTGAAGGTTTCTTAAAACATCTTAATTGCCTCGGACCTTGTATTAAATTCACAATGGAGAAGGAGCAAAACTCGGCCCTACCTTTCCTCGACGTTCTAGTTAAACGAAATAATGGTCATATTCAAACCTCGGTATACAGAAAGCCTACCCACACTCGACAATATTTACACCAGAATTCTAACCACTCTAACGAAACCAAACAGGGGGTTATACTTTATATAATCGTGCAGTGACCTTATGTAACAGTAGGAAATCACTACAAGAGGAAATGGATAACATAACAAGGGATCTTAAGCAGAACGGATACAGTGAGAGGCTAATAAAGGAAACAATCGAAAAATATCAAAATAAGACAAGAAACTCTAATTTAAACCAAGACCAGACTGACAAAATATTTATGACAATTCCATATATTAAAGGAACTTCGGAAAAGATTCGGAGAATCGCGAGTAAGTATAATATTAAAACGGCATTTAAATCCCAAACTACTCTAAGAAGTATTCTTACTAAGACGAGGCCAGACAACAATGTTTCAAATACGGACTGTATCTACCAAATTCCCTGTGAATGTGGCGAGGTATACATCGGGGAAACAAAGAGACCACTTGAAGTTAGAGTTAAAGAACACAAAAAACATAAGGAACGAGGTGAAACGTCGAAGTCAGGATTGCCGAACACGCTTGGTCAAAACAACACCGCATACAATGGTCGGAAGCAAAACTATTTATAAAGAAACCCACTGGAAGAAAAGAAAATTCAAAGAAGCTGTAATAATTTTAAACAACAAAAATGTATTTAGCAAGCCTAGCATCGATATTTCGAACATCTGGCAGCCGTTGCTGAACCGTGAAAATCGGTCAAGCTTCGGTGAACAAGGGATAGTATATAAGTCGTAGCTTTTACGAATAGTTTTTAGTTATCACTTGAAAACGGTTGGAGATACATCACTAACCGAAACGTTGTGTAACAATTAACAAATAAAGACAATGGAAGTCCAAGATTCTAGTGTTATTGAAGTCCTTTATTGTCATGCAATAGGATACATTTGTTCATTTGAAAGAAGCCTTGATACCCTAACTTGATTTTCTTATTCAATTATGTCTGCAATCTTAAGAATAAGCTTTACTTCCCATTTTAGCTACCCAAAATTAAATGTATTTTTTTATTTTGGGACAATCCACGAAGGCGATACCTAAGTACTAACGTACCGTGGATGTCTAAAGTGTGGTTAAAGGTTATTATTATTCACACGAGACTTAAATATTTGGAGACTTGGGGAAAAAGGAAAAAATTTTGGAGGTAGCAGGTTCCATAGTCTAGACACTCTAGGGATGAAAAAACGAACAAAGTGAGAAGTTTGGTGCCTCTCAAGTTGGACTGTAAAATGATGCAAAACACTGTTGAGAGCTTAATAATTTTTTTATTACGTTTTTAACGACTGAAAAAGGATGTAGGTCTATTGTTAAAAGAAAGAATTTTGAATCCGTTCTTGGGGACATGTTGCACACGTCCAGCTTTCCAGCTCTCCGGAAAAATACTCGAGTCTCAAAAAATTTAAAAGAGACGAGTTAAGATGGGTGCAAGCTTAGGAGCAAATTGTTTTGAGATGATTGCTGGCATTCCATCTAGCCCAGAGGATTTTATTGGTATTACGGGAAGAAAGGATATCCTTGATCTTTTAACATATTATCGGACATTTTATTAGAAATAGGAAAAACTAATTGGCGCATATCATAAGGCAAATAGTTCGGCTTTTCCTTAAGAGGTTGAAACAATTTCACCTTCAAATATTAGGGACGAAAAATAATTTGTGCAAAAGTTTAAAGTAATGTTTTTGGCGAAGTACCAAAAGGATTTAATGCCATTCTAGCAAGAGAGGACTTTATTTTTTATCCTATTATTAAAACGGTCTTTGACTTCTGATTTACGTGTGGTCAAACTTGATCTACGGTCTCGTTTACTTCTCGAGCAAAAAAGCTGTGGTTTTGTCCTTATTTCCCAAAAAACTATTTAAATAGCTTTTATTATTTAACTTACAAATAACTTAGAATAAAGATATGAACAGATTATTTTGTACAAAGTAAATACTATTTTGGTAGAGATCGAACGCTGTTAGAATAACACCGATACGTCACGGTTTTATACGGGATTGCCATATGAGACCGTGACGTATCGGTGTTGTTCTTACAGCGTTCGATCTCTAATAAGTATCAAATGACCTTAAAGTATATAATAAAACAATGCTTCCTTAATTTTGTTTAAAGTTGTTCTTCGATTGTAAGTAATAATTGTTATAAGTTATACTATAAATGCTCAGATTTGTCATAATATTTTTTGCTAAGTTTCAAATTGTACTTTCTTTTGGAAATTTACAACAACTGTTTTTATAAAATCATAAGGCGAAAGCTTGATGAGAAAGTGGTTTAGTTAAATTTTCGAAAGTCTTCAAAATTCGGTAAAAAATATCCGGCTCAAAATCTAAGCAATTCAGAGAATTAAACAAACTTAATTATCGACTTTTTTCCTTTGTGCTTTTTATTCGATAGCAAATTTTGATTTTTGACATTTCAAATAGAGTTTTATACATGAGTTAATTGTCGTTTAAGTGATCTTGTTATTAACCAACATATTTAGTATAAAAATAAATAATTTATTCCAGAAATTTGCTAAAATATATGTCAGAGTTTTATTGCAGCACTTAAAATCACATTAATAATTCGGCAGTTGGCTTTGACCCAAATACGGTTTGGGTAAATATTTAAAATGATCGATGATCAGTACAGCCAAAATATTTGTTTTTCGTAATTACCAATATTTAAAATTGCTGTTATTTAATAAATTATTCTTCTTGTTTATGGCAGTTACCTAGTAAATATTAATAAACTTTTTGACATAGTTACTGTTTTTATAATATTGTTTACTGAATTAGAATATCAACACTTAGGTTATTATCATAACGACAACTTTTTCAATAATATCACCATCTTGGACTTGTGTGTTTATTAACTATATTATTTGTTAGACAACAATTTTGTTAGTATTTATCTTTAACCCGTTTTAGGTAATAACTAATAAACTATTTAAGACTACGATTTATGTACTGTCAAGCACTTTAAACATATTTGTTTAGTTTATAAAAATGAAGAAAGTTAGAATTATTTAATTTTATCTAAATAAATTGCCTTAGTTTTAATTTTCCCACGGCCATTGTAAAGTGTCCTAATGGCGCTGTAGTTATCCATTTTGCACTTCTTTTGCAATCTGTATTAAAGAAGTTCTTCCAGATTATTCCAGACTTTTTTATTCTTTTCCACGTTAAAATATAAGGCGAAAGAAGACTCCACAAGGAAAAGTTTTTAATCGACTTTCGAACGATTCAGTTGATGACATTGACGACTAATCCGTTAGCATAGTTACCATAAACACCCTTGTAAACTTGATTGCTAATCAAAATGTATAAAAACGGGTATCCGTGTTTTTACAAGAGGTGTTTCGGAACATTTTTCTTGTTTACGAAAATACCTGATTTTTAACCGATTTTTAACGGTTCAGTAACTGCTGCCAGTTAATCGAAATGTCAATGCTAGGCGTGCTAAATATATTCTGGTTGATATGAAGTATATTAGCTTTTTTAAATTATTTTTTCTTTCAATGGGGTTCTTTAAAAAAAAGCTTCAGACACTGTATGTGATATTCTCTTGAAAATGCATGTTCTTTTACTCTAATTTTAAGTATCTTTTTGTTTCTCCACATTCACAGAAAGTTTGATATACATTTTATTTAAAATATTTTATTTGGTCTGGTCTTAGTGAGAATACGTCTTAAAGTGGTTCGGGATTTAAATGTAGTTTTAATATTAGAACTGTTCACGATTTTAATATGAATCTTTTTCGAAGTTTCTTTAATATGCGGACTTGTCATAAATGTTGCCTTGATTCGAATTTCGGTGTAAGTATCGTCCAGTGTGACTGGGTACTCTCTATAAGTTTAACTCTCCATATTTAACTAGAACGTCGCGTAAATGTAGAGCTCTTTCTTTATTAAAAGTTTAATGCTAAATCAAAGGCAATTTGATTGTTTAAGGAAACCTTTAAGTTCTTGGTTATTACCTGTCCATACAATAAAATAATCATCAACATATCTCAGCCAATCTTTACTACGATTAGGGTAGGTTTAATTTCGTCTTCCTCAGATCATTTCATATAAATATATGCTATCACTGGGGAAAGCGATGAACTCATGAGTAGACCATCACTCTAACAAAACTATTTTTTTAAGAGCCAATATTTTTTGTCACGTAGCGTCAAAATGTCTGGTCGGGATAATAAGAAAATTTAAGGAAAAAGAGAAATTTCCATTGAAGGAAAGACAATTTTATTCGTCTTGTCTTGAGCACTTAAACGTAAAAAAATTTAGTATCGTCTCAACTCGTTGAGACGATACTAAGACACAGCTGATGAGCTTACATTTTTGGTCTGTTGATGATTCTAGGGAATACATTGCTTTTCTTGTCTCTAGGACCGCTATAATTAATATCTACAACCTTTAACCATGGTTGAATTTTTTATTTGTTCTAAGCAACCTAGTTTTAAAAACAACACATTAGTTATGGCTTAGAATATTAAAGGTAAAACAAGGTTGAAACTGAAAAAGTTTACAGGGTGTCCCAAATTCAAGCCCCATCATTTGGATCTCGAAACCTAAAGAGATACAAGGTCGATTAAATGGAGGCAAAGTTGCGTCATTTGGTGCTAATTAATATGCCACCTCTAAAGTTTAAAAATTTTATGTACAGGGTTTTCCCGTATAATTGCGCACCGCTTTAAAATCTTTATTTTTATAGATAGAAAAGAATAGTTTATATGAAAGTTGCAGGATTCTTCAAAAAGATTTTCATGGTGTAAGATAGAAAAACAAATGATGATCGGAAAATCAACAAATCACTATCAACTTCGTTGTATATGATTGAAAATTCTGCTAATCTTCCTCTTTTCAAATATATATAACTTATCTATGTTCAGATAAACGAGTTGCAAGTTATTTGAATTTAAAATCTGATCTGATAAGCCATAGTTAGCCATGGATACAACCCAAAATATAAAAGTATTTGACAGAAGTCAATTTTTGTTTTGGTTTCCAAGACGAACCATGGCTAACGCGTCTTAACTTTACCAAACTTTGGGTTGTATCCGTAATGGCTAACTATGGCTTATAAGAACATATTTTAAATTCAAATAACTTCAACTTGTATATCGAACATAGATAAGTTATATATATTTGAAAAGAAGAAGATTAGCAGAATTTGAATTTTCAATCATATACAGGGTGTTCCATTTAAAATAACGAAGTTGATAGTGATTTGTTAATTTTCCGATCTTCATTTGTTTTTCTATCCTATGAAAATCTTCATGAAAAATCCTGCAGCTTTCATATGAACTATTTTTTTCTATCTATAAAAAAAAGGCCTTTAAAGGAAGCACATTATACAAAAGCTTTTGTACTTTGAGACTTTTGAAACACACGAATTTGCGATTTTTTTTATTTTTTATTACTCTATTTACATAGATGTTACAAAATAAATTTTACATTCCCATTGCTACTTTTTCTATTCTATAGGATGGTGTTATTAAATTGACACACATTGAGCTGCCATCATCAACTTTGTTTTTTTTTTAATACATTTATGGATTTTTTATTTTGGATTTTAAGAGCTTTTCAGATTCCAAAACCAATGATGTATCGCACCTATTCAAAAAATTTATATTAATGGCAATTGCCATAGGAAATTATGTGTTAGAGAGAGACAGATAAGAGATTTTTGGTAGAAAATGATTTTTCCGAATAAGTATGATACACCATTAATTTTTAAATCCTAAAAGCTCTAAAAATCCGTAAAAATCCAGGAACGTATTTAAAAAAACAAGGTTGATGATGGCTCAATGAAAATGCCCTTATAAATCTAATAACACTGTTTTAAAACAGAAAAGTAGCAGTAAAATTTAAAATTTACTTTATTAGATCTATTTAAATAGTCTTAAAAAATTAAAATAAAATAGCGAATATTCATATTTCAAAAGTCTTCGGATGACATGAAAATTATTAAACTTTAAAGGTGGCATTTTGATTAGCATCAAATTGGGCCACTTCGCCTCTATTTAACCGACCTCGTATCTCTTCAAGTTTCTGAGATCCCAATGATGAGTTCCATTTGGGAAACCTGTACGTTAATATAGAAAGTAGAAGCTTGCAGTACATACTTCCTATAACATTTAAATAATTTCCGATAAAGTTGTTACACTAAAAAAATCCACATTTATAGGACAAGGCCGGTACCCTGGAGATTAGTTCTTTATAATTTTCTATAAAAGAAAAAAGGCACGTCGGAGAAGAAAATAAAATTTTATCTATTTCCGCCAGTTTTTATGTTTTACATATAAAAGCACAAGGCTCACGACTGCTAAAGGTGACTAAGAACATTTAAATAAGATTAATGTATAAAACTCATGTCATAATTAATATTTTGCTTATAACATGGTTTGCGTGCAATTTTAATACGACAGATAAGAAAACTTTGGCGTGATTTCTTGTGACAGTGTTTTCGCGTGTTAAAATATATTTCTTCAAAGTCGATTATGCAAAAAATTTAAATATAAGCTGCTAACACTAAGCTTAAGTCCAGATTTAACAAAATCAACATAAAACACGCGAGATGGAACATTGAAAGCATAAATATTCATTAACTTTAGGTCAAGGTTTTCAAAAATCATAATTATATGGCGGAGACTAAACGACATTGTTGGTTACCTGGAAAAGATTGGCATGATGCAAGTTTAAAAATAACGTAAACTGTTGGGTTGTTAGTATTTCATGCCCAAAAGCAGTTGCCAATTAGTAGCAGTAAGCAGTAAGATAATGGGCAAGAACATTTTTAAATTGCACTAGTTAAATACTTCACACCAAGATAGTTTAATTTAAAAGAACTTTTTAAAGCTCTTTTAAAGTTTAGTGCAATTTTAAGTTTGTAAAATTTTGGAACTTAAAAAAAAATTATAATATTTGTAGGTCATAATTTGTGAAATTGTGTAATTTAACGGTAAATAGTAAAAGAGTCTTCCACGTTAATTAACTGAAGAAAATTTGGCCTGGCGCCAAACTAAGGTTGGCCAAAAGTTCCAGGTTGCTATTATTATGTGCCTAAAATAAAAGGCTAATGACTAGTGATGAACATAGAGATAATAAGAAAAGGCAAATTAAATGTACCTTTTAATGACTTCTAACGAAGATTATTGTGTAGACTTTGCAAAGCTTTGCAGAGGTTAAAATAAGCTAGGAATATTCTATTTCTAATAAATATAAATTTGTTTTATGTCTTTAAAGCAATAAAAATATAAAACAAAAAGCACTTATCCGTATTAAATCTCTACATTAAATCTGATAAAATCATTTCTCATTTCTGATAAATAATAATTATAAAAATAAGGAATTTTTAAGCAATTAAAAATATGTGAAATCTCTTTTCTTAGAAAAATTAGTTTCGGCGTAAAAGCGATTTAAAGTTTGTCGTCAGACCAAAAAGCCGTGTGACGACATAAGGGTTGCAGAGTTTCAATATTAGTTCTTTTTTGCCTCATTGCTTTATTTCGTTTGGAGCAAAAAAAAAATCCATCGTGTTTCCTTATTATTTATTAAAAAAAAAATACATTTTACAAAAAACAGGCTAAAGCTCTAAAAACGGTTCGTTTCGTTTGAGAAAAACATTTCGTAGTAATTATGATTAACGACTTTTTGAACCGATGCAATTTTTTTTTATTGTTGCAAACATAGTTTCTAACTTTTAAACCTATGCATAACTTGTTTCCTTAATATGTTTTTGTCAACCAAAAATGAACAGATTATGTTTTTTCTTTTTAAATAAACAAATAAAAATTACACTTAATCACTGATTAAAAGCAAGAGTGTTTCAATATCCGGATTAGCTTGCTTGAAACTTAGCCGCGGTCGCATCTGTCGATTAGGCGTTGGACAGTAAGACACTGTGCCACCCAAATTACTCTACAGCTTATTTTTTTTAATATTCGCCTGGGTTTCTATCTGTCCCTCTTTTTGAATTTTTGATTTGGGTTTTAATATTTTGGAAATTTGTCTTCAAACCTTGATTTTTATGAAAAAAAAAGAATTTTCAGCGCAAAAATGGTAATACAAATTAGGATTTGGAAAATTTTTGCTCAAAATCTCTTGGTAAGCCTCACAAGACTGTCTGTGTGAAAATGAGGGGAACATTTTTTTTATTTCTACAAACGGCTATATTGTTCTGATTTTTTAACGCAAAAAGAACTTTTAGTCATAAAACGTGCAGAAAAAATTAGGTTTAACAAAATTTGTTTAGAATCATTTCAAGAATAAGAATAATCTTTAGCAGAATTTTCGGAAACATTTTTAAACCTTTGGATAAATGGCTGAATACAAAAACTTTGAGACTTATGCAAAAATTATAAAATATTCCTGAATGGCACTGAATACTTTTTGTGCAAAAAATGTTGTTTTGTAAAAGCGACTATTTTCGACATAACGGGTATTTATTAGTAAAATAATTGACCAATATTTTACCAAAAAATATGTGGAAAAAATTTATAATCAGAAAGTTATACAATTTTTTGCATAAGTCTCAAAATTTTTTTATAGGTCCATTTTTCCAGAGATCCGAAAATATGTTTAAAGATTCTAAAAAGTATTATAGGTGCTTCTAAATAATTTTATTCAATCAAATTTTTCCTGCACGTTTTATGGGTAAAAGTCTTTTTGCGTAAAAAAAATCGAAACATAATGGCGTTTGTAGGAAAACGCAGACAGTCTTTTGAGGCTCATCAAGAGAAAGATTTTGAACAAAAAAATGTATGTCAGAACCAATTTTGAACCGTAAGATCTTTTTTGCCCCAAAAAGTTTTTTCATAACAATAAAGGGTTTGAAGACTAATTTCTGAAAAATGAAAACCAAAATCAAAAATCCAAAAAGAGGAATTGATATGCAAATTTAAAACGAGCATTTATAGCAAAGTTGTGCTTTAACGGTTAAACTATATAAGCTGCAGAGTAATTTGGGTGGCTTTTAACTGTTAAATTTTGTATTAAAAAATATAATTTTAATAAAATCTATAATATACATGACCGATTCTTATCAGATCCAAAGTAAAACATCGCTTAGGATTTATGATAGTAGAGTTTAAACCAACTTAGATCTGTTGAAAGACGCATGCCAACAGTAATATATTTAATTCAAAGCCCTTTAAGATAACATCCAGTTTTGGAGTTTATATAATAACATTTTTAAACTATAACCATATTTATTCATTTGCTAACAATAGTACTTTTAGAAAAAAATGTTTTTTCAATTTTTAGCATTAGGATAAAAAAAACATTTTTTGTGACGGTTCTGAGGGACGTAAAATAATAAGGAAGATGTATGGATAAAGGTCATGCTAGAATAAGTTACCTTTCCATATATATATATATATATATATATATATATATATATATATATATATATATATATATATTATATATAAATAGAGGAGGAAGTTTGGACCAGTTAAACAACAAAGTAATAATTTTTGGGTATTCCAAATAATTGTGAAACACTTTAGTTTAACGAGCTTTCGAAAATATTTATTTCCTTCTTCAGGTAACTAAATGCATTATTTAGAGTTGGCAACATCAACAACAGCTGAATTTTACATGTATAGAAACAGGATATTAATAAGTTTTGAAAATTCATATTAATGTTTCTTAGTTCCAAGCTGATACTTTTTCTAAAATATTATAATTATTGAATAACAATTATAATATTTTAAAATGATAAACTTAAAAAAAAACATTAATATAAATTTTTTCAAAAACTTTTTAATACCCTTTTTCCCATAAAATTGTTTTTGTTTCCCACTTCAATCATTTATTACAGAAGAAATATATTTTCAGCTCTTTCTAGAGTTTATTGCCCTCTCCTGAACCAAAAAATTTATTACCTTTTTTATATATATATATATATATATATATATATATATAAATATATATATATATATATATATATATATATATATATATATATATATATATATATATATATATATATATATATATATATATATATATATATATATATATATATATATATATATATATATATATATATATATATATATATATATATATATATATATATATATATATATATATATATATATATATATATATATATATATATATATATATATATATTTTGGATATGTATTTACATACCCACCCATGCGATGATATCGGACTATATTTTTACGTGTTAAAATATATGTTGCTTAAAGCCCATGTAGAAATATATTAGCTGCTAAAATCAAGCTTTATATCAAAATTTCTTTAAATCTGCATAAAACCGAAAAGTAAGAAAATGCATAGTTATTTGGTCACGGTCTGTAAAATTGCATGATTATATCAAGATATAAGTTAGAAATCTTCATCGTTAGTTAGCCGCAAAAAAGGTTGGGTTACGTCAATTTTAGTAATGGTGGGAAATGACAGACAATTTCTTTTATGCTTTAAAGCGTTTCTAATGAAAGCGTGGGCATTTAGATAATAAGAAAAGGAAATATTCCTATTTTATTACTTTAAACGAAGAAATCCATTAAAGAAACTTGGCAAAGCATTGAAAGGTATAAGATCCTAAAAAATTTTTTATTTTTTCAAATAATCAATATTAAAAATTCGTCAATAAAGTAGTTACTTGTGACGATAATATACTTGTCATTGCAGACCAGCAAGGTATGTGGTGCCACACCAATTGGACAAATAACTATTATTTTTCCCCCATTAACTCCGCGTTTTTTTTTTTATTCGAACTTTCTAACCCATCCTTTCTTTTTTTTTTTTTTGGGGACAGTCAAAAAGGCTATCCTAGTACTAACTACCGTGGGTGTTTATTTTAAAAATTTTTCACGGGACAAATTTTTGGAATTAAAGAAAAAAATTTGGGGGAGCTTCCTTACATCTGGGAAAAAAGGGGACGAAAACGGGTTGGGGCCTCTCTAACTGAACCAAAGGTAAAAAAAAGTTGATACTGTTTTTTGTTGGGGCGCCAAAATAATCCGGAATTCCTCGCGCAGAAACCTGAAAATACCTTAGAAAAGGCAGACCCAAGTCGACTGGGCAAAAGGAACCTTTTTTACTTATATTAAAAGAGAAAAGTTTTTTTTTGAATGGATAGAATTAATGTTGGGGCCCTATTCCCCAAAAAACAAATTCCCGAGGGTCATTTCGGTAATGGTGTAAATTGGAAAAGGAAATTTTCCTAAAAGGGAACTTTATCCAGTTTTTGAATTGAGAATTTGGCTTCGATACACTTCTTTTAACGTCAAATTTTGGTAATCAATTCTTTAAAAAACTATAACTGGAAAATTGATTGACGGATTTTTAAAAAGTGTTTCTTATTCTTAAACTCATTTCATTAGATTTTTTTGTTCTAAGCACTTTTTGATAGGTTATACTTTTATGAATATACGGGGGCCCAAAAAATAAAAAAAGTAGCTGATTTAGAAATCCTAAATATAGGGTAAATTATTGAACGCCAAAGGGACCATATTTGTCGGTTTTGTTTTAAAAATGGCCAAGTTGAAGTTTGTATCAATATCTCAAACGATTTCACCGTTAATCAGTTTATGATGTTTAAGTGCCTGTAAACTTATTCGCAAAAAAGCGTCGTTATTATGGCATTAGGTCTGAATGGTAGGAATTACAACAACGTCTTAAAGTTTTAAACATTTTTAAACATAAATTAGGAAATTTTGGGGTTATACACCATCATATACGGAGTGATCACAAAATGCTTTAAAAAAAATTAAATGTTTAATTGTGCCATTTTTGGGTAGAAAAAGTTTTACTTATTAAAATTATATTGTTTTTTTTTACGTTGTTGCAAGTCTTTATTAAAAATTCTAGATAACTGTAAAATTTTGAATAACAAACTGTTTAATGGCATTGACATGATTCCCTCGTTGTTATAGAAACGTATCGCTGCTATAGATAAATTCAATGTATCAAGTAAACATTTTTTTTTTTTTGTAAAGGTAATTTGACTCTTTAAAAACAGCAAAAATAAACTAAAAACAACTAAAAAAAATAGTGCGGTAAGTTTTGGACACCAAATGTACTAAAGAGTTTTAAGCCTAACAATTTTAATCTAAAACATTTACGCAAACAAGGCCGTTTTTTACAATGTTGCAGTAATTATGGATACCATAATAAATTTGAAAGCACTTTGTTGATCACTCCATATATCATGGGGTACAACACCAAATACCCAATTTATTTTAAAAATGTTTAAAACTTTAAGACGTTGTTGGAATTCCCACCATTCAGACCTAATGTCATAATAACGACGCATTTTTGCTGAATAAGTTTACAGGGACTTAAACAGCATAAATCGATAACATAGAAATCGTTTCGAGATATTGACACAAACTTCAACTTGGCTATTTTTAAAACAAAACACACACATATTTCCCTTTGGCACTCAATAATTTACCTTATATTTTGGATTTCTAAATCAGCTACGTTATTGGTATTTGTTGGCCCCATACACATAAAATTATAACCTATTAAAAAAGCTTAGGAAAAAAATCTACATAAAATGAGCTTTCCGAATATGAAACACTTGTTGAAATCCGTCAATCCATTTTTTAGTTATAGCAAAAGTTGATCCCCAAAATTTACGTTTAAGATGTATTGCAAGCCGGGGTCTTCAATTCAAAAACTGCATAAACGTCCGGGGTATTGATATGACCTTGTAACAACCCTATTATAACGACCAAAAAAAATTTCCACTGAAGGGAAAATCGAATTTTGTTCTTTCCCCTCTATTGATCTCCTTAAAATAATAATATTTCTTACTAAAACTAAATGCAATCACTTAAAGTAAAAGCTGTTTTAAACTTCGTTTAGATATTCAATAAAGTTAATTTTTAAAAAGTTAACAGTTTAAAAAAGGGGCTACAAATTAAATGGTACGATCTTTGGTTGACAGTTTTCTTGACCATGACCCGATTAAGTCAAACTGACCCGGTTTTTATTCAGTACGTTAAAAACATAGGGATGCACTTTTAAATTTGGTTGCAATTGATTTTGCAAATTTGACCCTAAAATGCCCTTAACATGGGGTTAAACTGATCCCGGGCGGATAATATTAAGATAACATGTCAAGCATTTCTGACCTTGAGCTCGGAATTTTCTTGACCCTGACCTAATGGAGTCAAATGACCTCTTTCGAATTCAGCGACCCAAAAACAAAAATATACCATGGTCAAGTCTTTCAGATCTTAAATTTTTTTTTATTTTGTGGGGATGTTTTTTCAACAATCATTATAAAGAAGTTTTGTATAAAACATTTTTTTATCTTTTTACTATCAAAAAAGGGGTCTTTTAATTTTTATTTTTCAATTTTCCCCATCCAACCAAAATAGATTAGGGAATGAAGAGACTTGTATTACTCAAATTTTTATTTAAAACAATCCACAGAGCGTTTTTGGTATAACCATCATCAGTGCTATTTGTCGTCAAGCTGGAGTCTAGCAATTTGAGCAAAAAAAACTTATAGAACTTTAGTAAACTATAAATTATAACATAAAATAAAATAAAAGTCCACAACAGTGAGTTATGTTACTTTTTCTCTTATTAAAGGGAAAATTTTTTAAATTAATTAGGCTTGATCTAAAATAACAGTTTAAATAACTATTATTTGAGTTATTAAATTACCCTTTTCTTTTTTAAAATAAAAATAAAGCCACTATGCACAGCCACTAATTTTTAAAATTTAATAAAATCTACATAAATTATGCATGACGGAAAAGGGAAAATACTGAAAATTCACAATAAATCTAGGTCATGGTCTGAAAATAGTAAAATTATGTGTCCAATAGTAAAAGAAAGCTTCATCGTTGGTTAACCGAGAAAATTTTGGCACTCCCCGGAGTTTCGTAATATTTAAAAAGGGGGAGTAATATTTTATGTTTAAAAAGCAGTTGCTAATGAGTAGCAGAAGGGTCATTAAGATAATTTAGACGAAAAATTAAAAATGTCCTATTTAATTACTTTAAACAAAAAAAGAATATTATAGAGTCTTTTGCAAACCCCCATAATTTTAGGTTTGTTTTTTTATTCTTAATCGACCTAAGGTTTTGCACAGGAAAAACTAAGTAATTTAATTTTAAGAAGTTAAAATGTTAAGTAAAAACAAACACATTTTTTTTTCACTAAGATTTTCAAAACAATGCAAATTTTTTTTGGAAATGGGTTTTGGGGGTTTTATTTTTGGGAAAATTTTTTGAAAAATAAGTCAAATTTCTTGTAAAAAATATAGTTATTTCTAACCGTGCGAAAAGTGATCTTTTCCGCACGGGCTCCTTCACAACATTGCCCAGCGGGTTCGGGTAAGCGGAAAAGTGCAGGACCGTTTTGCAAATTTATTGTTGACGATTTTTTTTTTCCGAAAAAAAACGTTGACGGGGGCCGTTGGGTTCTTGAGAGCCGATTTAGCAACTATGAAAGTAGTTTTAGACATGGAAGATGACTTGAGGTTGTTTCTGGATAGGGGAAAGGGTTTTTTTTGGAAAATTGAGTATTTTGTTAAAAATTTCCCTTTTTAAAAAAATTGTTAATTCTCTAGGTATTTTTAGGACTGAAGACGTTTAATGTTGGATATTTTTTCCCCCGGGTTGCAAAAATGTTGCAGAGGCCGAAATATGCCCAGTATACAATTTCGGGTTGGGTTTAAACCCCTTTTGGGTATTTTGGTAATTTTATTTCCTTTGCCAAAAAAAAGGGGTTTCGGCTTTTTTTTGAAAAATTTTTTTAGTCCTGAAATTGGTTTTTTTTTATTAAATTTAAAAAAAATTTCCTTGGGCTTAAATATAGATTTTTTTTTCCTCCTACGACAAGCGCCCCTAAATAAAAAAAATAGCCACTTTTTTTGTAAATAAGTATCATTCCCCTTATCCATGAATTTCGATATTTCTTCTTTTAAAAGACTTTAGCCTTTTTTTGGGGTTTAAAACAACCTTTAATTTTTAAGGAGGCCGTCACTTTAAAAACTTGCTTAAAACTATGTTCTTTCTTCGAAAAATTTTTCTTTTTTTACCTGTACAATATTTCATGGGAGGAGATCGATACTTTCTATTTCTGCTGCTTCGATAATCGATGCTCTAAATCGTCGTCAGAATCCCCTTTAAAATGTTTCTCCCCAATTTGGTTAAAAATGCGTGACGAAAATTAATTTTTTTTAGAGCATAAACAATTAGTTGATTGCTATGAATTCTTTATTAATTTTATGGAGTTATTAAAAAAATTACTTACATTTGGTAAATTGGATTATTTTTTTTTTTTAATAAATGTTATAAAAAGACTAAATTTTAGGAAAATTCAGTTTCTTCAAATATATAACTATTATAGGCAAAATTATGCATTTTTTTAATAAGAATAATTTATGTTCCAAAAACAAAGATTTTACTTTTCCGACTAGTGCGGAAAAGTTATTTTTTGAACGCAGATTAGTGGGGGAAAAATATTTTTTCCCCGCTTGTAGAAAAAAATTGCCGTGTAATAATAAAATCTTAATTATAAAATTTTGCTTTGGATGTATGTATTCTTTGTATGTCTGCCTGTTTAAAATTAAAAATTGGCTTTCGAATTTGACAAAAATATTATAAAAAAATAAAACCCTTTTTTAAAAAGGGTTTGTTTAATGAATGAAAGCAAGAAAAAATTATACTTTTGACTAAATTTTAGACATTTTATAAACGCATTAAAAAAAAATCAGAAAAAATACACGTTTTAATTCTTACTATTCCACAAGAGAAAATAAACCAGAAACAACAAACCCATATGTAAGACTTAGAAGAGAATAAAAGTTATTTAACTCAGAAAACTAGTCATTAATGTGTTGTTAAATTGTAGAAAAAACAATCAAAAAACCCAAAAATATTATGAAAGTTCCCATAAACTTTTTTCCCCACCCTCCCCCCCACGAAGATACAGGTGCATAACGGATGCCCCTGGAAATTTTTATTTAAATAACTTTTAGATACTAGGCGTAATTTAATTTTTTTAATATGATGGTTGCTAGATAAGTATTCTTTGAACCCAATAAATCATATTTGGCTTATTTTTTTTGCCAGGGACGGACTAGCTCTGACACAATAATAGAAATTTTTTTTAATACCCTGTATGAAAAAGGCTCGACAGTATTATTTTTGGATAGCTTCAACCTTAAACTAAAAAAGATATACTATCGATAAAATCAACTGTTTAAGAGAAAAAAAATATCATAGCGGGGGAATTTTTTACATTATACAGGGTTTTTTCTAATTGTACTAATTTGGAAAACAATTCTTGGGTCCATTTTAAGAAAAAACTTCATGTGAACGTATGTCCTAAACGTCTTAAGTTTCGAGATACAGGTTAAAATTTTAAAAATAAATTATTTATTATTAATATCTGTTATACCACTTTGAATTTTAAATTTAAAATTTTGGGGTACAGGTACGATGTATCAAGAAATTTTTAGTGTACCACATTTTTTATTTGCAAAAAAAGGCAGGTCAAATTTTGCGAACGCCACTGGGGGAAAAAAAATGTGGTAAAAACTGCTTCTTGATACATAAAATTCCAAAATTTCTTTAAATATCTAAATTAAATATTAAAAATAAATTTTTTTTGAAAACCCCCTTATCTCAAATTGAACGTTTGGGAATACTTCACATAAAAATTTTCTTAAAATGGACCCAAATTTTTTCCCTATTGACGAAATTTTAAAAAAACCCTGTATAGTTAAAAATTTCCCAAACTATGATATTTTATTTCTCTAAACAGTTGATTTTATCGTGTCAATAAAGAATCCTTTTTTTGGGGTTTAATTATAAAAATATTGTGGGTTTACATCGGGTATTAAAATTGCTATTTTGTCAGGCTATCCCCCCGGGCAAATAAGAAATATTGGTTTTTTTAAGAAAACATCTAGAAACCCATTTTAAAAAAATATTAAATTACGCCCATTAAAAGTTATTTAAAAAAAATTTCCGGGGCATCCTTTATCCCACCCCAAGGGTGGGAAAAGTTTATGGGCTTAGGTTTTTTAATTCCGGAGATTGCCCACAAAATTCTAATTCAAAATTGTGTTATACCATAAAACTTTTTTTTAATTTAAAATTTTTAAATTTTTCCCAAAAGAAAAAATTTACAAAATTTAAATTTATTATTATCAAAAAAAAAAAAAAATATAAAAAAAATTTTGTCCTGTTCCCCACAAAAAACTAATTATTGTTAACATTGTTATAGCTTTGGCAACAAATATTTTAACTCTGTTGTTAAATTTTAAAACATGTCGATTTTTGCTATATCTGACGATTTAAAAATATTTCACCGTGTGCGTAGTGAAGTGACTGAGTGCATAAGAAGATTTGGATGGCTTGTTGAGTGTGAGGGATAATTGTTTGTCTTAATTTAATTAATGTAAAATAATAAAATTTTTTGATGAAAATCCTGGCGTTTAAATACAAAATTAACAATATTCATTAACAAAATTTATATATTAACGATTAAGGTAATCTTGATGGGGAACTTAATTTTAATAAACACATTGATATAAACAATGGTTTTGGGTTTGTTTGTGGAACATGAAATTTTGACAGGGCATTTTTTGTTTGTATTAAGTTTAGTCAATCGTTTTGTACAAGTGTAAAATGCACCTTTATATGAAGTCTCCAAAGGTTGAAAATTTAATAAAATTTTAAAGTTTTTATTGTACAGGCATAGGTTCCTCCCCAATCCCGCATTTTGGGGTTAAAAATTTAAAAAAAACGCGGCAGGATCAATGGAGATTTTCCTGTACAAATTGTTAAACAACATGAATAATTGTAAGGTTTTGGGTTTAAATTTTTAATTCCGTATTCCACTAGAGCCACTCGAGCTTGCAACTTTTTTATGAAAATAGACACAGAACTTATTCGAATAAAGCTTTTTATCGACTTTTAAAAAAATAATTACAATTATATCGAAACTGAATTATTTTTGTAAGTTTAGTTAGTTTTTGTACTCGATTCCATTCTGCAACTCAATGGTCTTTTTTTAAATAAAATCATACAAATTTTTTTTACAAACGCAAAATGCAAATTAAATAAATTTTTTGGGGAAAATATGTTTTACTGTATCTTTAAAAAAATTTTAATTTGGCATTTATAATGAATTTTAACAACCCTGTTGATGCTGGTTGGTACCATGTTTACTTCAAATTTGATAAAATGTTGGTTTAAACTCATTTTAGTTTTACAAAAACAACTTGAAATGAAAAAAAAGTAGAAGAAAGCATCATCCATTTAAACAGATAGATGAAGCGGAGTGGGCATCGCTGGTTACTGAAAATCTTATAATATAATATTACAATTAATATAAACGTTAGTAAATAAGTAAACGTTGACGTTACCTTCCAAAATTTGAATTCCTTTTAGCACTAGTTTAGTTTTTAAAAGTAACTTTTTAGGCATCAAGATAGTTTAAAATTTAATTTTTTTAACCCCGTTTGTAGAAAATAGTTTTTTCCCCTAACAAGTGCCAAAGTAATTTTTTTTTCGCAGGCGACTGCCGTCAGCAAGCAGAAAAGTGGGAAAATCCTCCAAACGTAAAAAAATTTTCCAGATCAGATAATCCCAAATAAAGCAATGATTTTTTTAAATTATGTTTAATCTGAAAGAACTCTCAACATATTTATAAATGGTTTTTGTTGAAAACATTTACAACAAAAAAAAGTTATTAGCATATTGTAAATTTTTTAAGAACCTGTAATTTCTTTGGGGGTGGCTTGGGGAAGCGCTTATTGACGCCTTGATGAAGGTTGACTTAGCTCGGGGGGGGAGTTGTTCATGGTAAATTTTTTTTCGACATATCCTTTTTCTGATTTGTGGATTCAAAAAGTTTTTTTCCATTTTCAGACGTTTTTCCAGCCCCAAGTCGCTTGACATTGGTAAATTCCCCCTTCCCCCAAACCGCAACATAGTCGCAGAGGATCCCCCAAAAAACTATCCCCAGTGTACTCTTCTGGTTTTTAATTTTAAAATTTACAATTGCAGATAAACCCCTTTTTTTGTTTCATCGGACACTACAAAGATTCTGGAAGTTTTTTTTTTTACTGTCGGAAATTTTTTTCACCACTATCAAATTTTCATTGTCCTGTTATGTCAAAAATTTTATTTTTGGGGGTTCATCTCTCCTACAAGCACCGGCAAACCCCAAAAATTGTAGCAACTTTTTTTAAAAAGGAAAAAATTTATCGGTGTTTTTTCCATGAATCTTGAAACTTCTTCTTTGCTAAAATTTTTTTGATTTCTTTGGCCAGTATCCCGTTTTTGTTTAAGTAGTGATGTTAGCTTGAAATATGAACTTAAATCAAGGTTCCTTTTCTTTTTGAGGACACCTTTTAACATAAATTACTTACTCCATAAAGTATTAGGTTTATATGTTTTTGCAAATCCAAACACTTCTTCTTTAATATTTTTTCCCCCCTTGCTGGGACCAGTTTTCGAAATAAAATATTGATTCTCATATTTTTTAAAGATTTTACTGGTAATAAATTCAAACTTACATTTTTTGCTGCATCAGGATAGAATCGGGAAAATTTTTTATCGGAACTACTCATTTTAAAAATTTTTTTTTTGTCGGATTTTTTTTTAATTAAAAAACAGATGCTATGGTGCCTTTTCATTAAAAATGCTTGTTTGGATTGAAATTTTTTTTGTGTAATTGCTTGTTCATATGGAAACAAGTTAATGGTTTCATGACAAAGGCTAAGGTTATTCCCCTAGTACTTTTTGGGGGTCATCAGTCTTTTCCCCGTATCAAAGCCATTGCCCGGGGGAAAGGCTAAGGGGTACTTATATTATGTTATTTATTATTTAAATATTAGTTTATATAACAATACTGATATATTATTGTAAACTGTGTATATTAAATGATTTTGTTTAATGTTTAAATATATATATATATATATATATATATATATATATATATATATATATATATATATATATATATATATATATATATATATATATATATATATATATATATATATATATATATATATATATATATATATATATATATATATATATATATATATATAATAATTTTGATTTATACACTTAAAAAGATTAGATACGTTAAAAGATATAATTAGATATATTTAGATGCATTTAGATGCAGTAAGATAAGTTTATACTATTTTTCTTTTTTTATATTAAAAATTTTGTTTTATACAAAGTCTCTTGTTTGACTTCTTGACGTGTCCCCAAAAACAAACCCCAAATACAAAAATACACCACATGGCCCCCCATGAGAAGTACCCCCAAAGGCGACCCTTCCAGTTACATGTTGAAGCCCCGGAAAAGTGCATACCCCCAGTGATATGGTAAATAGACGCTAATATGGCCAAATCATCTTCCAAACATGCGGAAATTACTGACTCTGGAGTAGTCAATTAAAAAATTTTATCGTGGAAGAAAAAAGCATCAAGTGCCTACCGATGTAAGAGTTCTACTATATATATTGACAGTTGTTGTTGTTTTTGTTTCTACTAAAAATAAAGCAGACCTATCGAAAGCAACAGAAGAATCTCCCCAAAATATGTATTTCAAAACTCCAGCAGCAGAACCCAGCGTAGTTTGAAAGTCCCAGAACCAAAACACTGAACAGCGTTGGACATAACCCCCCCCAAAAGGGTCAACCCTCCCCAGAACACCGAAAACAGTATAGTATGTAAGTTTATTAGGGAAAAACTTTTTTTTTTATTATTATTTGTATTTTTTTTATTATGAACATTGTGTTAAAATCTCTCGATGCTCAAGTGCTCTCAGAGAACATTTTATTAGTCTGAAAATTATTATTTTTTAATTTTATTACGATTTTTGGAAAATTTTAAATTTGCTAAAAGCATATACGAGGACTCATTAAATTTGCGACATTATAAAGAAAGAAAAAAAGAACGCCGAATGGGGGGGTTAAAATAAATAATTTAATTCTAGAAGTAGGGAAGTTAAAAAAATAATTTTTTTTTAAAATAAAAAAAAAGAGGCCCCAAACATCTTATTAAAGCCCCAAAAGTTAAAAAACCCCTATTAGATTATAATAAAGCTATTGAATCTCCCTTTTTTTAAAACGCGTTCTCTCCTGAACGAAAGACAAAAAAAATTTAGTTAAGGAAAAAACCCCAAATGAACAATTAAAAAATAATAGTAATACCGAGGAAATAAATATGGCGGAAAAAATTTGATTTAAGAACAGCGGTATCTTTGTTACCGTCTATGGATAACACGGGAAATAGCACTAAACAGTTAATTGACGCAATTGAGTTATATAGCAGTTTTTTCGACAATAATGGGCAAACCTTAGTGATTAATTCCTTTTTAAAAAAACAAAATTCCAAAAAAGGGAACTAATAATCTAAATAAAAACAACAGCTAAAAAAAAATGTAATAAAAAAGGGGGGCCCGGGGGGCCATTGTTGGTCAAGGTCGACAGACCGGCAAGGGTTGTGCATTATTTATCGTCCTTAAATTTTTTATTTAATTTTTGGTTATAGAATCTAAAGATTAAAAAAGGAATGAATGAAAAAATATGTGGGGTGTGAATGTGTTAACTAGGCTCAAGTTAGAAATAGACCCCGGGTTTTGTCAAAACCAGAACTAACCCCAACCGTGGAACAAAAAAGGGTGAAAACCGGAGGCGATAGGCGATCACCCTGTTGTAGCCGGGGTTTTTTTAAAAGTCCCAATGACACGATTGAATTAAAAGTAGTATCTAAAACGAGTTTGCAAAATTTAAAAAAATTCAATTTTACCAGTACTGTGATAATTTTATTTACAATGTGAATTCACAAACTATGTTTTTTTTCCAGAACAGTCATCAGCGTATGACTTAGGTACATCTTGAGACATCTGGACAAATGGTGCATAGAAAAAAAATTTGGGGGAAAATATATTTTAAAAAAAAAGCAGAAAGTGCAAAAAATTTTTAAATTTCTAAGTAAATGTAAATCGCATATGTTAGAACTGACTATAAAAATAAATATAGTTCGGGATGCGGAACGTATAACAGATAAAAAATTAAAACATATAATCTTAAATGTTTTTCCCCGTTACCAACAGGTGGTCATGCGGGTGTACAACGCTTTTCAACAATATAAAAAACGATTTTTTGGGGGGAGGTCTAAAAAGGGACGTAAGCCACTTTGTCAAAAACTTTTTATAATTGCCAAAGGTATGGGAAATTAAATCCGAAAAAAAGGTACCAATGGTAATAAAAAAATACGGCTAAATCAGCATTAAAAGGTTTACTTGCCCTTTTGGGCCCCCCTACCTGAGGATAGCCAAAATAAAATACTTTTTTACGCTTCAGTGCGGCTTAAAAAAAATTTGTGGAAGGATACCCCAAAAAAAGGAAAAGGAACTAAAACAGAAACAAAAGGCATTCGTGAAAATTTTTTTACTACGATGGGGGGTACCTTGAAAAAAACCTAACGGACCAAGGTTTGGAAGTTATTCTAGCACTTTTAAAAAGGAACTTGAAAACTATTAGGGACCCCAAAGTTAAATTCTACAGCATACCACCCTTAAACGCTTGGAGGTCTGGAAAACTCACATAAACATTTGGGGGGGGGATTTGCGTATGCAATTGTCAAAATATAAAAAAAAGTAATTGGAGCGATTGGGTATCGTATTGGTGTTTTTCATATAACAACATTTAAAACCTCAACACATATACCCCAAACCGAGCTTGTATTTGGTAAAATAAGCAAAATCCCTCAAACCTTACTAATCAAATCCCCTCCTATTTATAATTTTGAGGGGGTTTCCCATTTGAGTTGAAATTTAGATTCAAATGCGTGGAATGATGCAAAAAAAAACTTTTAAATTTCTCAAAAACTAAGCGTATAAACTCAATAAAAGATGCAATAGCTATAATTATAAAATCGGAGACAGGGTCCCCAAAAGAAAACAAAAATGTAGAAAAAAAATTAGCACCTTTGTTTAAAAGGCCATTAAAATTTTAAAATTAAAACATTTTTCAACTTTTTTGGGGGGAAAGGGTAATGGATTCATGACAAAAAGGTAAGGTTAGTTCCCCGTACTTGTTGGTCATCCAGTCTATTGCACGTATCAAACCCATTGACCGTGAAGGCTAACAGGTACTTATATTATGTTTTTTATTATTTTTAAAATTAGTTTATATAACAATACTGATATATTATTGTAAACTGTGTATATTAAATGATGTTTGTTTAATGTTTAAAATATATATATATATATATATATATATATATATATATATATAATATATATATATATATATATATATATATATATATATAAAACTTGGGGTTTAACATTAAGATTAACATTAGATATAATTAGATATATTTAGATGCATTTAGATGCAGTAAGATAAGTTTATACTATTTTCTATTTTTATATTAAAGTAATTTTTTTTCAAAGTCTCTTGTTTGACTTCTTGACGTGTACCAAAAAACCCGAACCAAGTACAAAGGAGGGGAAATTTTACCACATGGCGACCCTGCCATGAGAAAAACACCACAGAAGAAAAAAAAAGACATGTGTTAAAATCACCAAAAATTTCATTTTTTTTCTTGACTTATCATAATCATTTATTATTATTATACAGGGTAATTAAAAAAGTTTTTTTTTTTTTAGTTGAAATATTAAAAATTACGAAGTAACAAACAAAAAAAAAAAAACTAAAACTTGCAGTGGCTTCGTATATTGCATGAAATAGCCTAAATTACATAAAAAAAATATAAATCTTGCTTACCTGTAAGATTTTAAAGTGAATTTACTTTTCCGCACGGCGTGCAAAAAGTTCACTTTTCCGCACGCCGTGTGGAAAAAACCTGCGCACTCAAATGCGTGCGGAAAGTGGACTTTCCGCACGCTCGTAGGAATTTTTTTTTTCTCATAATATTATATAATTTGTTATTATCATAGTTTATTTTATTCTGCTTTGTCATAAAGTAAATAATTTTATATGATGATAAAGCTATAATATTACTAACATATATTTTAAAAACGCTTGTGCAATAAATTTAAATAATACGATAAAATACAGATTTTAACACTTAACTTTGGTGGCAAAATTTGATATAACTTACATAAATCACGCAAAATGGAAAATGCAAAGCGTGAAAATTCGTAATATTTCTAGATCAAGGTCTGCAAAATTGCATAATTATATAGCAGATAGTGACAGAGAAAACTTCATTGGTTCACCGAGGAAAACTTGAAGCGACGCTGAGTTACATTAGCGATATAAAGGCAAGATCATTATTATTTTATGCTTAAATGCAGTTTCTAACAAATAGCAGTTAGTATTTAATTAACGGAGAAAAGGTAAATTAAAATGCTCCATTTAATTACTTTAAAAGAATAGATGCAGTTTTAAATCCCTCTAAAAACCTTTGCAAGTAATTAATGATTTTTGTAGCGTTTAGCATAATTTTGGTTAACTTTTTGTAAGTTTGTTAGTCATTAATTGGATAAGAAAAGACCGGAAATGGTTGACGAAATTTCAGCTAAAACCCATGTATTTTTATACAGAATGACTTAAAGTAAATTTCCCTTTTTAACATGTTATAAAAACAGAATCAAAAGTTTGGGGATAATTTTATCAATACATTTTAAAAGTACAGGAATGCAGGCTTTAGTTTTTAAACACAATATTGTCCTAATGTCTTCCCTCAGGTTATAACCAGTAAAGTTTGGAAGAGCTGGAGTCAAAAATTGGCGGAGCATTAGAGTGTACCGTTGGCTTGTCACAGTTTCCGCCAAGATCACCATATCTTACACCCCTAGATCATTCAGCCGCTAAATTAAAAGACAACAATCGAGAGGCCATAAGCAACATTTCTATTGAAATGTGTCAGGGGGTCTTTGAACATTAAAGAGCAGAAAGTTTTTATTCTGTTTTTATAATTTGTTAAAAATGAAAATTTACTCTGAGTCACCCTGTTTTTAACAAGCATATTATCGTAAGCATTACTACCCTGAAAAGATACATGGGCTATGGACTTAAAAAATAACTCGTATTTAATTACGATGTAACGTACAAGCTTGATTTTATAGAACACCAAATACGAGTCAACCTACTTCATACCTCGGGTTGGTTGACTTTTTAGCTGGGGTGAGTTGACTAATGATGTAATTAGTACAATAAAATAAATAGGATAAAAGAAATGCAAAAAGTTTTTGCAAAAATTAGTTTTTTACTCTATCTTATATCACAAAATCTGTCGATCAATTTCAATAAACAATATTTATTTTACATTCCACCTAAAACGACAGCAAAAAATCAGAGACCTCTATTTTTTAAAATAATTTCTTTTGGCTTTGCCATAATCGGATAGGAAGAACCTCCAAAAGACTGTTTTTTTTTTATTTTATTTTTATTTTTTGTTTTTATTATCTTTGGACAGTCCACAAAGGCTAGGGCGTCAGTACTAACGTACCGTGGGTATCTTAAGTGTGGTGGAAGGAAGTTTGTTCACACGCGACTTAAATATTTGGAAACTGGGAGGAAAAGGAAAAACTTCTGCGGGTAGCAGGTTCTATAATCTGGACACTCTAGGAATGAAGAAACGATAAAAGTGGGAAGATCGGGGCCTCTCTAGTTGAACTGTAAAATGATGCATAAAGGCTGCACTACGTGTTGCTCTGTTGGGAGCTGCAAGAGGAGGAATTATACTGGCCAAATCGTCTGAGCAAAAACCGTAAAAATACCTATAGAAGAGCGACAAATTCCCCACAGCTCGACAGTGGGAAAGAGAAGAAAGCCTCTCTGTAAGCGTGGGATGATTAATAAGACGAACAGCTCTGCTTTGAATGGAGTCCAGAATGCTGAGTTTTGTAGTAGACGCCATTCCCCAGACATGAGAACAATTTTCTAAGAGTGTCTGATTTGGGATACATTCAGATAATACAGATTGAAGAAGAAAAAAAACTTTCTGGCTCAAAAAGAAAATTTAAGCTTTTTTTAAGCTGCGGAGCTATGGATGTAATGTGTTTGTACCGGTTGATGTTATTCTCAAAGAAGGCCGACAAATTAAACGACTCTTTGTTTGCTGAATGGCCCTTATATGTAACCAATGAGCACTGGCAGACCTTTTCGGACAGCACGGGATTTTTTGGAGGAGCATTAAACTGAACAATATTTTTAGGGCCACGTTCCAAGATGAGTTTGGGGTCTTGTGAGGAGATATCCGCATTGACCTACGCTTGGTTTTCTAATCAGGCTTATTGACTGGCTTGAGAAAATGAATGTTAGAGCGGAGGGTATTATCGTCAGCAAAACTATAAATGAGATTGATTGTGGAAGAAAGAAGATCGTTTATATGTAGAAGAAACAGAGTGGGTGCCAGTTCTAAGCCCTGGGGCACCCCAGCATTAATTTGGTGGAAGCTGGAAAAATGACCATTCACAATAACTGATACACGTCAATTAGAAAGAAAACAAAAGAGCCAAGAGCAAAGCTTAGGTGGAAGACCGTTGGAAGGAAGTTTGTTAAGAAGCCCATCATGCCAGACCTGATCAAAAGCTTTAAATATGTCAAGAGCAAATATCTGGAATTCACCAAAACATTCAAGGGACTCGTTCCAGTTGTGTAAGACAAAGAAAAAAAGATCAGCTGTGGATCTTCTGTGACGGAATTCATACTGTCTGTCATGTGAAGTATATCTAGGCTACCCAGTCTAAGGTAGGTGAGGTTAACCCAAAATAAATTGGTCTACCTACCCAAATAGCTTTTTAAAAGAAAAATCAATAAAATACCTTTACTTGTTTCCCTGACAAAAAAAAAATTATTTACTTGTTAAAAATATCAAAATAAAAACGCTAATTATTTATTTCTTTATTTTTATTTCTATATTAACATATTGTAATCTGCATACATTTTAAAAATCTATATATGCTTTTTTTGAGGTCCAAAAATATGATAATTTTAAATACTGTGATTTTTGGAACTAAGTGAAATATTTAACATATTTTTGAAAAGTTGCCCGCTTTATAATTCACACTTTCTGCTTTGTTTATTGATTTAAGATATAAAAATATAAAAGCTTAAAAATAATGAAGTCCATTTTTTTTTAATATCCACATGGTTCTGTTGAATGAAAATTTACAAAATTTTGCATGCTCTTCAAATTCCTCAAATTAAATAAAAATGTTAACAACCTGCAGCCTGCTGACTTTAATGAAATATTTCCTGCAAGCATAAATCACGCAAACTGCCAAATAAAAAGTATGAAAATCCATTTTAAATTCCAGGTCAAGGTCTCGAAAAAATGCATTTTCAACAGCCGAAGACTGAAGGGAGACTTAATCGTTCTTTTTTCATAGAAAAATTTGGCACAGCGCAACGTCGAGCGAGTAATTGTTTGGATTGGGATCATTATTTTTTATGGTTGGATTGCGGCAGCTGCGATGAATGAGGTGCATGGAAAAAAAGAAAGTGTTTTGTGAAAACCGTTTTATAATGTGTCTGAAAATGGCGATGATGAAAATGTGACCTTCTCTATCAAAAATTTTA
>JAHBCN010006624.1:0-47742 GCA_019359885.1 Listronotus oregonensis
GACTCCAAGATGGGAAATAGAGGAGGACCAAGAGGTCAGCTCATTGTTTGAGATGCCCTCAGACAACACCCTCGTTTCATCTTCAATAGACACTTTCATTGTCATACCAGATAGGGAGGACTGGAAGGAAGGCCCTCCAATCAAAGCCGATCATGTCTGGTATACAGATGGCTCCAAGACCAACAAGGGTGTAGGACCTGGCATCTATGGAGATAAGCCTAGAGAAAAGGTAATCTTAAGTCTCGGTCAGCACGCCACGGTTTTCCAAGCGGAAATCGCAGCAATAGTGCATTGCGCCGTGAGGATTAAAGAAAAAGGGAGTAAAGGAAAAAAATATCGTCATTTACTCAGATAGCCAAGCGGCCTTGAAGGCCATCAGTTCCCCAAAAGTTACTTCCAAACTAGTCGGGGACTGTATACAGGCCCTGGAAAAAGTCGGCTTGGAAAACAAACTTACGGTAGCCTGGGTACCAGGCCACGAGGGCCATCCAGGTAACGAAGAGGCCGACGACCTAGCCAAAGAGGATCAGCCGCGGAAATGATAGGCCCGGAGCCATTCTGCGGTATCTCGGCAGGTCTCTTCAAAGCATCTATTAAGGGTTGGGTAGACAGACAGTTTCAAAGCTGGTGGGTACAAACACCGGGACAACGACAGGCAAAGCAGTTCATTAAGACCTGCTCGGCCACGTTTACATCGGACCTACTGAGCCACAGCCGTAAGGTCGTAAGGATAACGGTAGGTCAACTAACAGGTCATTGTAAACTCAACAAGCACCTGGAAAGAATAAACCTGGTGGAGGATAGCCTGTGTAGGTTCTGCCAGGAGGCTGAAGAAACAGCCTTACACGTGTGGTGCCATTGCGAAGCACTATGCAGGCTTAGGTTTACTAGGCTTGGGAAGGAAAAGCCAAAACCGGCAAGTTATATGGAGTGGCCAGTGTCGAGACTCTGGAGTCTAGTTAAGAAGACGGGCTTGGACAAGGTACTCTAAAGAACGATAGGAGAAACCACAATAAATCTGGTAAGGTTGCAGTGGTGGAGGTCATTTTTCGCCATCTCCGCTCAAATAATCTAATCTAATCTAATCTAAATATAAATGAACGCCCTGTTTATGACAATTCGTTAACAAGTTATCAGTATCATACACATAAACCGTATTCATGGACAACTTTAAATAATAACGATGAAATACAAATTTCAATACAAACTGCAGACTTGTATACTTTACCAAGTCAAAGTTATCTTTATATTGAAGGTACATTGTTAACAGATAAAAATACCTTTTTTAAAAATGTTATTTTTATAAATAATGGTATATTGTATCTTTTCGATGAAATACGTTAAGAATTAGGAGGTATGGTTATTGATCGTATTAGAAATTCTGGTATAACTACTACAATGAAGGGTTTAGTTTCCTTTACCGAGCCGGAAAGTAAAAAATTAGAATGTGCCAGTTGGAACCTAGGAAATCATCCTTTTATCCTAGATACTCATGGTAATTTTAATGTATGCTTTCCGCTTAAAATGATTATGGGATTTACAGAAGATTTTCATAAAATTGTATTAAATCTACGTCAAGAATTATTTCTTATAAGAAGTAATACCGATCTAAATGCAATAATAGAAGCTGAAGATAAAAAGGAAAAATATGTACTTAAACTTAAACAAAAAATACTTTGGAAAATGCCTCATATACAAGTAAACGATAATTAAAAATTACGTCTCTATAATCAATTGTCAAGTAATAAAGAATATCGATTTCGTAATTGGGAACTTCACGAATATTCTCAATTAAATCAATCAAAATCTCATACATGGGCTGTCAAAACTTCTAACAATTTAGAAAAACCGCTTTACATTATATTTGGTATGCAAGAACATAAGAAAAATAACATTAATAAAAATATGAGCGAATATAATCATTGTAATTTAATTAATTTAAAAGAACATTTAAATTCAAAAACATTTCCATACGATAATCTAAATTTTGATTTTACCACTAACGCATATACAATTTATATACTTTATGAAATGTTTAAACAATTTCAAACCTCCTACTATTATAAACGTAATAGTTATTCTTTTATTAGTCATATAAATTTTGCTAAAACAGCTCCATTAAGAGTTATCTATTGTTCGCGACAGACTGAAGACAGTAATATTAAAGGTGGTGCCGTCGATATTCGTATTGAATTTGAAAAAAGTTCAATTGTGACGGCAAATATTACGGCATATTGTTTAATATTACACGATAACTTAATCAGATATAATCCTTTAAGTGGAACAATATACGAAGAAAATAATTTAAAAATATGTATGTATTAGATATCCAAGGGTTTCAGTATAAAAATACTTCTTCTATGTGTAGAGAGATTGAAATTTAAAATTTAAAAAATCACAGAATATTTCATAAACACATAATATTACCTTTGTCAGAAAACTGGTTTCAAAATGAGTTTATAAAACAAATTGAATAGTCTATAAACAATTTGCATGGTTTAGCATGGGAATGTAAATTTTTGTCAAATAGTAAGCAGTGTACAGTATTAGAAGATTTTTTTTCATTTATAAGAAATGTAAAAAACCTAATGAAAAAGTGTTCGTAAAAGGACTAGATAAAAAATATGGTTAAATAAAATTATAAATAATGAAATTATTGAATTAGGTACTTTGAATTGTCCAAATATAAAACAATTGTTAACTTCTCATAGATTAAGGAATTTTCATTGTAATAATCACTTACAAAATAATTTACGATGTGCGAAAGAAAATATTTTTTAATTAGGAAACTGGATTATATTAAAAAAAAACAAAATTAAAAATAAAAAAAGTCTTTTTTTATACCTACAATCTTACCCAAAAAAATTATAAGGAAATATAAACACAAATAAAACAAAAAAATATATACTGATACAGATATATTAAAAATAAACACATTAAAATTGTACATTTTATAACATATAAAATTATATATTTTTTTAAATAATGTCAAGATATATTTTTTAAAATAATGTTAAATTATATGTCCTTTGTGATTGTGAAACTGGTATAGTTCTAGACTTTATAGTGTATATGGGCAAAGGGACAAATATAAACACTGAAGAAACACATAATCTCTGCAATTATAGCCTCGGTAGTTCTGGAAATGTTGTTGTCAAACTTCTGGATTCTTACCTGAACAAGGGACATTCCTTGTATACTGATAATTTCTATACAAGTCCCGCTTTGTCAACCTTCCTTCATGAAAATAAAACTAATTCCTGTGGAACCGTTCGACAAAATAGAAAACATATGCCCGTATTTGAGCGGAAATTGAAAAAGGGTGAAACGGAGTGGAGAACTAGTGAACACTTGTTAGCTGTAAAGTGGAAAGATCACCGAGACGTTGTTATGTTAACGACAATGCACGAGAACAAAATAGTTACACTGCCACAAATTGACAGGAAAACCAATGAAAATAAAAAAAAGCCTCTTTGTGTAATGCAATATAATGAACACATGGGAGCAGTTGACAGATCTGACATGCTTATAAGTTCAGTGGATTGCACCAGAAAAAGCATCAAATGGTACAAAAAACTGTTTTTTCACGTCATTGATGTATGCCTTCTAAATGCTCATGCAATGCTTTCAGTTCGGTGCGAGAAGAAAATTCCTTTGTCCAAATTTCATCTGGCAGTTATTCGGCAATTACTTGAAAGGTATTTACGTTTAACATTCACGGTCTTTTTAGAAGTGACGTTTTAAAGCTATTTTTTATTTCCAGATATCCATCAAAAGTTCAGAGACCCGCTACTTATGATCTTGGAAATGCTAGGTTGACGCAGCGTCATTTTCCCGAAGAGGTGCCTCGCAAAGAAAACAACAAATATGCTGTTAGAAGATGTTGGGTTTGTTCCCACACTACCAAGGGTGAAAAGAAAAGAAGGGAAACGCGGGTTATGTGCATTCCGTGTAATGTTGGACTGTGCATTTTTCCTTGTTTCAAAATCTACCATGAGCAAGACCAGTTTTAAATTTTGTTTTTTTTTAATAAATTTAGCAGTTATGTTTTTACTGTATTTGACTTATTTGAATAACTCTTTAATGTATTTTAAGTGAATATGTAACATTTTTTTGAGTAAATAAATGTTTAAAAAGCCTCAAGATAAACTTTAATGCATTAAAAATGAGTTGATGTATATGACGCCTATAGACGACAGCCGGCCACAAGGCACTGCAAGAACTCCCGTCTGTGAGGTAAATTGAGCCAAAAAAGTCGCCGTCTTGAAAGGGTTAAAGTAGGGAAATATAGTGTAAATTTTTACTTAAAAGTAGTATAAAAAACTTGGTTGCATTGAAACATTTTTTGTGAATTTTTAAAATCAAACCCATTTCCAAAAAACTTTTAGTATCAAAATTACAGTTTGAACAATGATAATGCCCCTTAAAATGAATATGAATTTTTAAAACTTTCAATGGTTTAATCTCCTCCATAATAAAATCAAATAATTGACGAAAAGCATTATCTTTTTTGTAACAAAAGTCACATATTATAGCAGCAACCGGAAAGACAAATACGTTTTTAGATTTTTTCATCCAAAAAATATAAAATGTATTACATTCCATATTTTTTGAAGATAAATCTCTTAATGATAAAAAAATACTTTGATAATATAAATTTCATTTTTTTAGTTATTATAGATTTAGCATTTTTTTTATATTTTAATTGTATTTTTTTTTGGCTTATTAACATAGTTTTGTCTAAATTTTTTAATAATAAAACTGTCCAATGATTTTTTAACTTTTGAAAACATCTACCACTTACTACTACTTTTCTTTCTTCAGTTGTTGTTAATTCTTCAATAACATTATCACTTTCGTTATTTATTTCTGGCCATTCAAAACAATCAAAATTTATTTCAAGTATATCTGTATCAGGACTCATCGTAGACATTTTTTGATATTCTTAAATTCTAACGAAATAAAAAACTGAGTACTTTACCATATATTCCACTAACTTTTATAGTAAGCTTAATTGCTTTCAACCTACTTAGTTTGCATACATAATTAAATACTTGTAAATTTTCAACCAATTTTATTAATAATTGCAAAAAGTTGCATAATATATTTTCAAGATGATGATTTTTTTTCCAATCAATTTTAATAGAAAAACATGTTTAATGATTCTGATGAGTAATTTTATTTTTTCAACCTACTTAGTTTGCATAAATAATTAAATACTTGTAAATTTCCAACCAATTTTATTAATAATTGCAAAAAGTTACAAATATATTTTCAAGATGATGATGATTTTTCCAATTCATTTTAATAGAAAAACATATTACATGATTCTGATGAGTAATTTTCAAATTAGTATGCCTCATTAAGTAATTATATGGCTCTTAAATCTATTCTTAATAAAATAACACACCTAGTTCGTCTTACTCGTCCCCCACTTGTTGTATATTAATAACTAGTTTTATAAAATTACAAAGTGAATGTATAAATTGTCATTTGACTTAAAGTTAGTCGTAAGTATAAATTTAAAAATAAGTCAAGAAATTTCCAGTTCTTCTCAAACTTGATTAATTAGCTAGTTCGGTGGTTGATAAAATTGTTCAAGTAGGTCGATTAATTGGAACTAATACTGATTACTTATTTTAGATAGGATATTTACGAAAAACAATTAAATTAATTGAAAAATGTAGAAAAAATAAATTAAAATGTTTGGGAAATTTATCTGCAATTGAAGCTAGTTTAGCTTTATTAAAACATATAAATCAGTTTTTAGAAATCAAAAAAGATGTAAATTTAGTAAACCTGTTAATTTTAAAAATATTAAAAAAAAATTAAAATGGCAAGATCTTGAATCTTGTTTTCAAAATAGAATACAGACAGGTATTATTTTAAATTTAAATATTAAAGATCCCAAAATATTTCTGAATAAGGCATATAAAAGTTTTTCTATAAAAATTAAAAGGGCATGAAAAATTTATTTATTAAAAGTAAATACTACATTTGTGGGTTTATTTATTAAACCGCAAAATTTAGAAATTGATATTACACATTTTTCTACTTTAAATGAAATAATAGATAAAAATACTAATTTAAAAATTTGGTATACAGAAAATATAAAAAAATAAAATTTTATAAAAATTAGAAGAATTTCAGGAAAGAGATAGCGGATATGCTCTTTATGTACCTAATGAGAAAAAAAAATTACACGATCCTATTATCAAAATGATAAAAAATTTAATCTAATATCACGTAAGGGAAAATTTCTATATGAATATTTAGATTGCTGGGAAAAACTCAATGACACAAAATTACCAGAAAAAAAAATATTTTTCAGTACTTTAAAAAATGAACACATTTCACATAAAAATTTGGAATACTTTTAATATAAAACATTTACAACAATATGCAGAATTATATCTTAAGACAGATGTTTTACTTTTAAGTGATATTTTTGAAAATTTTCGAGATACTTGTATGTTCACATATAAACTTGATTCTTTATGGACTTATACTAGTCCAGGATTAGTATATCAAGTTGTACTATCGTTAGGTGTTGAATTAGAATTACTAACAGATATTAATATGATATTATTTATTGAAAGGGGTATAAGAGGCGGTATTTCACAATGTAGTAATCGTTATGCTTTAGCAAATAATAAATATATGGGTTCTAATTATAATCCCAAATTACCTACATCTTATATTATGTACTATGACGTCAATAATTTATATGGTACAGCAATGTCTTTTCCATTACCACAAAATAATTTTAAATTGGCAAATAACGAGCATTTTACATCGGAGAATATTTTAAATATACCAGATAATAATTCTATTGGATATATATTTGAAGTAGATCTAGAATACCCCATAGAAATATTTGATCTTCATAAGGACTTGCCATTATGTCCGGAACATTTATGTCCACCAACATCGAAATTAAAAATAGCAAAGATATTGACCACATTTTATCAAAAAAAAAAAAAATTATTTTATTCATTATAGAAACTTAAAACAAGCTCTTCAATTAAATTTAAAATTAACTAAAATTCATAAAGCTTTACAATTTAATCAATCAAATTGGCTTCAAAATTATATTGATTTAAATATAAAACAAAGTAAAAATGATTTTGAAAAAAATTTCTTTAAACTACTTATTAATTCATTTTTTGGAAAAACAATAGAAAATGTTCGTAAACATAAAGATATTAAATTAATTGATAAATGGTCTGGTGCATATGGTGCAAATTATTATATTTCGAAACCAAATTTTCATAGAAGTTCTATTATAGGCGATAATATTATACTTATTGAAATGTCTCAATTAGAGATAAAACTTAATAAACCTATTTATGTAGGATTTAGTATTTTAGATATGTCTAAAACCCTTTTATATGACTTTCATTATAATTATATTAAAAATAAATTTCCAAATGAGGCTAAATTGGTATATACTGATACCGACTCATTAATTTATCATTTTTACGTTAACAATATTTCAACAATTAATAGGTCTGATTATGCTCCAGATAATCAGTATTTACTTCCTTGTAAAAATAAAAAAATGTTAGGTTTAATGAAGGATGAACCTTAATGGTACAATTATACAAGAATTTATTGGTCTTAGGTCTAAAATGTATTCTATAAAAATGTTGAAAACAGAAACTGAATTAGAAGAGGATATAAAAAAATCACAAGCAAAGGGTATAGATAAAAAGAAATAAAATTTTTTATTTTAAATTATAAAACTATAAAAAGAGCAAAAGGTATAACAAAAGCCACACTAAAATCAATTACATTTAACGATTATTATAAATGTTTATTTAGTAATAGTACGGCAAACAAACATGAGAATATAATTAAATCAAAATTATATAATGTGTATTCTATTCAACAAGAAAAAATTGCTTTAAATCCGTACGATGACAAAAGAGTATTAAATAAGGAATCAACAGATATATTACCTTGGGGATATTTCAATGAAGAATTTAATATTTTTAGTTCTAATTTAAATCGATTTATTTGAACATAAGAACCATGTGTATAATTTATATATAAAAATAAGGTAAAATTAAATTATTTTTTTATAATATATATGTAAAAATTATTTTTTGTAGATTGATTTAAGAAGAACTCATTCAAATGTAATATTACCTATAAAAGCTACATTAGGTTCAGCAGACTACGACTTGTTTAGCATTGAACTATATAAAATTAAAGCAAAATCCAGAGCTTTAATTTCGACAGGACTGCAACTTCATCTACCTGAAGGTTACTATGCAGAAATACGATCAAGATCGGGACTAAGCTTAAATTATGGCATTGAAGTAGGTGCAGGTATCATTGATCAAGATTTCTTTTATGTAATCATTCAGATAATTAATTTACTATTGAAAAAAATCAAAGAATAGCTCAATTAATAATTAAAAAATCTGTTAATACATATTTTCATTTAATTGATAATTATATAGAACATATTTCTAATCAACATGTTACATCCTCTTTAAAACGAAGAGAAGATAAAGGATTTGGATCCACTGGTAATTTTTATTGCCGTTGAGTCATACTTATTAAGTAGTGAATCCATAATAAATTAAAATAAATATTTTAATTATAAATAAAATTATAAAATGTAAACGAAAGCAAAATAAAAGAACTATAAATAAGAAAAATCAAAAAAAGAAAACATCATTACAAGTAGAAAAAGAAGAATGTCCAATTTGTCTCTGTTCTATAGAAGAAAAAGGTATTGCCTCTCCAGAAAATTGTAATCATCCTTTTCAATTGAAATGTTTAATGGAATGGACAATGTTAAGTTTAATATGTCCAATATGCAGAATTACATATACAGGGATCATTTATGATTAAAAAAAATATATTTAATTTTTTTTATAGAAACAACATAAGAAACGCTTGAACTACAGGTGATTTGCTTATCGCTTGTAGTATTTTTCCATCTAAGGAACAAAAACGATATCAGTTCCAAATCTATGACTTTAAAATGAATAAAATAATTAATCAGCCATTTAATGTAGACATTTTAAAACCTAACGATATAGAATTATTTAAATTTATTTATCAACTTATGAATAAAATTAAAAATAACCTCAATTGTAATGTATGTATAGCAAATCAAAACCTCATGGTGGACACTAAGCACCAGGAGGCTAGAGACCAGAAAAGAACAGTAAAAGGGCTACTACACCTGTCTAAGGTGTCAAACCTTTTTAACTGAAACAAATACACAAGAGATACAACAAGCCCTGTAGACTGCAGTGTCGAGGCGGACAAAACCTCAACTTGTGTGTATTTATTTCATCAATCAATCAATCAATCAATCAATGTATAGCTGGCGGATGTCCTACATATTTTTTAAATCGTACAAAAACCTATAATGATATAGATTTATATGTTGAATCTACAGATTGTGAAACATTTAAAAATTCATTCGAGAAAATATTAAATTCTTTAAATATTAACGTAATATCCATTCCTTATAACGACTATTTTAAAAAATCTTTTGTATCAATATATTATGTTACAAGAGACAGAATACGTATTAACTTAATACATAAATCAATAATATGTAATAAAAATATTGAATATTTTGCTTAAAACCTAATATCTAAGTTTGATATGGATATATGTAAAAATGTTATTTATCTAAATTAAAAAAAAATTACCATTTTATATTTCTGTACCTCAACAAAAACATATTCTTAATTCGATAGCACATAGTATAGTTTGAAAAAAAATATATTTAGATCGTATTTTAGAATTAAATCTACAACCTATGTCATTAAAAATGTTAGCCTATAAAAATATTGTAACCCAAAAATAAAAATTATAAAATGTAATATTACACTTGAATAAATTATTATTATTTTAAAAATTGTGTGTTTTATTTAGACTATTTTTTATAATAAAAGAAACTGTATTTTATTTAACCTATTTTTAAAAGATAGGGAAATTAACGTTTATTAAAACAAAAAACTTAAATTATTTTTTTATATTTTTTTACAAATATGTATAATAATACACATCATTTTCAAAATCTCTTATACATTTTTGATTTTGTATATAACACTGATAGCAAAAATAATTGCCCAAATAATATCTAATAATAAGGAATAAAGAAAGTGACTTTACTTTTTTCAATTAACGCAATTAGGTTAAGTGGTTTTAAGTATGCACTTAAGTTAATTACTCTAATTAGTAATAATTCTTATGAAATCAACAAATTTTATAAAAAACGCAAAATCATTTACATTAAATAAGTTTTTTAAATATTAACAAGCAATTATTAGTAATTGCTATCGATGGTGATGATGTAACCCATTAATTATACATAAAATGCATTACTCATATTTACATTTTAATTTTGTTTTCAAGTCCGATTCTTTAACAAAATATTTTTAGTTACTTCTTGTAAAAATTCTTGCATCCTACCCTGGTCACGGTCTTCGTGACTAAGCGAATAAATCATTACAATTCTTAGAATACTTCTTCAGATTAATTCTTGGAAAAATACTCAAAAACCCTCTGGTTCTTCCAAGGTCATTGCTGAAGAACTACAAGAAGTGGATGGCACATGTCATCCGCAGTCACAGTTGTAACCTGTTGTACTACTAGCAAGTGCCCATAAAATTTAAACTTTATCGTGGTCAAAGAGCTTGGACCGTAAGGGGAAGTATAAATGAAATATTAACCGATGGATGCTTTTAACTAAATTCCGATGGAAGCGCTGGCAAACTTTATCCTTATCCCGGGCTTTCTCATGGAATCAAAAGTCACCGAATGTTCAAATTGAAATGATTTTACAAGTACTATTCAGAAGGGTTACGATACGTCCATATTCTCAACATACGATCCCAAGATTTGAGCTGAAAAAAAATCATCGAGGTTAAAGAGAGAGCTGCTTGGTTTAACATACAATTTTGCGGTTTTATTTTTTCTCGACCATTGTAATGAAAAATGCATCCTCGTAATTACTATATGACTTTGTGGTTTTCTTTTTTAACGACGTACAAGGTAGGTGCAATGAAAAAATGCATAAAATTAAATGGAGGTCGAAAACAGCAAGAAGATTTTTCCATCGAACTGAGAAACAATCGAGGAAGTTTAATATTGAGACAATTTAATACAATCTCGTTATTAACATATACCTTTGTGGATTTTCTATCGATGTACAAATTAGAAAAAGAATCGTATAAATAAGCCGAGCAATTCTATGTACACTTAGTTCTGTTTAAATAGTCGTCCACCAACATCTCTTCTCTAATATCAAGTAACAAGAAACTAAACGGCAAAATGTCTAATCACCTTTAGCGAATGTATATCGAATACGAAAAAAAAATAAAATAATGTATCGCCAGCAGCAACAAGAACAAGTGCCCCAGCAACAGAAACAGGTGCCCAAAGAACAACAACATTCTCACCATCAACAGGGAACTTTTAAAAACCCACATGGACCAGTGCCCCAGCAACAGGAACCAGTGCCCAAACAACAACATTCTCAGAAACAACAGGGAACTTTTAACAACCCACATGGACCAGTGTCCCAGCAACAGGAACAGGGAGCGTCTAGCCCAAACAGAAAAAATCATACTAAGAAAAATTTACTCAAATCCACTAGGATTGAAGAAAGACATCCCTCGGAAGCTCCAAGAGTAGAAGAAGTAACTGTAAATAGTGGTGACATTTTTTTAAGGCAAATTGAAGTACCAAAATCATACAAAGTCAGATATCTTTGCATATTTAGAATTCTGTTCGAAATGACAAGGATACACATACCAAACTTTCGTAATGGATTCTTCAGATATTATCGTTTTAATGGGAAAGAATGCGATTTACGGTTTATTCTGACCAATTTGGGTTTTCAATATGTATCGGCGTGCAACGTCTCGTTTAGATGCACATGTGAGGATTCCCAGGGCCAGCAACACGTGCACGCATTTTTATATCGTCCAGCCAACAAACCACCATTAGTGCATATGGTAACGGACTATCTAGATGTAAACATCGAATGTGACGAGGTGTGGGTGGAGACCTTACTGTATATGATAACAACTGGAAAAGGTAGAAAATTTCACAAAAAAATTCGGACGCTCCCGTATACAATTCGAAGTGCAATTCTAAAGCGGATAATTAGAGATTTTTTGAAGTTACTCTTTTCCAAGATGTAAAATACTTCTATATGTATCTATATATGTATGTTGGAATTGTAACTTGTAATAAATAAACCAAAACTAACCAAAACCAGTTTTCTTTTCTTTTCATTAGCATTGCTCAGATATATTTAAACAAAAATTGTCAAGCAGAAGATGAAAGGTTTTCGAATGACCACACATTTTTCAAAACTAGCTACATGATGTGTTAGTGTTATAGCTGTAACTTGTAGAAAAATAAACTCTCCATTTATCCACTGGACAATTTTACTTTTGAAACCCTTTAAGCTTAAAACAAGTACAATAAATGGATTCTTCAGATATTATCGTTTTAATGGGAAAGAATGCGATTTACGGTTTATTCTGACCAATTTGGGTTTTCAATATGTATCGGCGTGCAACGTCTCGTTTAGATGCACATGTGAGGATTCCCAGGGCCAGCAACACGTGCACGCATTTTTATATCGTCCAGCCAACAAACCACCATTGGTGCATATGGTAACGGACTATCTAGATGTAAACATCGAATGTGACGAGGTGTGGGTGGAGACCTTACTGTATATGATGTCTAACTTTACAACAGGAAAAAAATCGTAAAATGTGAAATTGTAACGTTAAACAAGTTTAAGAGTTTTTAACTCGAGGTTTTCATCTAACTTTACAACAGAAGAAAAATCGTAAAATATGAAATTGTAACGTTAGACAAGTTTAAAAGTTTTCAACTCAAGTACTAGGTTGGTTTTTATCAAAGCCACTTTTCGTACAACTTTAAAAAACCCTTCGAGACAAGTAAAAAGAGTTATAAACTCTATCGTTTGACACTAACAGGAGAAATCGTAAAATATGAAATTGTAACGTTAGACAAGTGAAAAAGATTTGTTTTACTGTTACTCGTTTAACGTATCCAAGAAAAAATTTCATGGTACTGTATATGGTTTTTTTATACTGTAAACGAGTTAAAAAAGCGTCTAAAGAACCAAGTGTATTTCTTTTCAATTTCTTTGACCTAGTAACATGAAACACTTTGATGTGTTAATGTTGTATTTCTATCTAAACTATAGAGCTGTGGATTTTTGTTGTCCCTTTTTTTGGGTCTAGTAACTTTAAAGAAAATGCATTTTACAAGAGAACTGTTTTATTACATAGAAGAATGGTGTACAAAATATCTATCTAAAAACTATAGGTATAAAAGTATTCACATGGTGGCGGTGCTGCTTCCGCTGGCCTCTTCTTCTTTGATGATTGTCATGGTGCAAATTTTCGTAATGGGCTTTATTAACTGATCGATGAAAGTCGTTACGTCAATGGGTTTAAAGTTTCTGCCAAAATTTTTGTACAAACGGTGCTTTGAAAAATAAATCCGATGAAATGGTTTTAATCGCAACATTAAACAATTCAGACCGTAAAGATAGATATTGTCAATGTTATTGTTCCAATCACAAAAATCACGAAGATTTTGTTTTTTACCATCACTGCTCAACGGTGGTAGACAGCAAACTTCTTAATGTTATTTTGCTAGAGAAAGTAACCCTATTGTGCAATTATCGCGTAAATAACGAAAACTCGCCGTTCTGGGTAATTCCCTGATAAATTCCAGTATTTCTTGCAATATAAACCAAGCCACTACGAAAGTCTTTGCCATATCGTACGAAAACTGATGGGTCGTTATTAAAGATCGTTGGACCCGCATGATATGTTCCATTCCTTTCTTGCATTATAGCGCCACCTGCCAAAATGTTATACGTTTTGGAGCTAACAAACGTGTAAAGTCCATTATGAAATTGTGAAGGAAAAACAACAGCTGACCGTCACACAAAAAAAATTGTTTTTATTAATATTTTGTTTTATAAATTTAAAATTAAAAAATTAAATTTTATTTAAAACTAACAGTTACTACATTATCGATTTTTAAATATAATATTTAAAAAAAATACTTTAAAGTTAAAAAAATAAATAATACTTACTGAAAAATTTGCTTGAAAACTACCATGGCCATTTTTAATGGAAAATTAATTGTCTTTTACCATCACAATTATGGTGCACGGCGTGGTAGCCATTTTAGAAAATTTCTTGATTGTTTTTGTTAGTTTAATAGTAGTAGCAGCTTGAAACTATGAAATTTGATAATAGGATAATTTGTATTAATAGTCGTGGAATTAATTAAAGTAGGGAAATATAGTGTAAATTTTTTACTTTAAAGTAGTATCAAAAACTTGGTTGCATTGAAAAATTTTTTGTGAATTTTTAAAATCACACCCATTTCCAAGTAAACTTTTAGTATCAAAATTACAGTTTGAACAATGATAATGCCCCTTAAAATGTATATGAATTTTTAAAACTTTCAATGGTTTAATCTCTTCCAAAATAAAATCAAATAATTGACGAAAAGCATTATCTTTTTTGTAACAAAATTCACATATTATAGCAGCAACCGGAAATACAAATACGTTTTTAAATTTTTTCATCCAAAAAATATAAAATGTATTACATTTCATATTTTTTGAAGATAAATCTATTAATGATAATAAATAATTTGATATTATAAATTTCATTTTTTTAGTTATTATAGATTTTGCATTTTTTTATATTTTAATTGTATTTTTTTTGGTTTATTAAAATAGTTTTGCCTAAATTTTTTTAATAATAAAACTGTCCAATGATTTTTTAACTTTTGAAAACATCTACCACTTACTACTACTTTTCTTTCTTTAATTGTTGTTAATTCTTTAATAACATTATCACTTTCGTTATTTATTTCTGGCCATTCAAAACAATCAAAATTTATTTCAAGTATATCTGTATCAGGACTCATCGTAGACATTTTTTGATATACTTAAATTCAAACGAAATAAAAAACTGAGTACTTTACCATATATTCCACCAACTTTTATAGTAAGCTTAATTGCTTTTAACCCACTTAGTTTGCATACATAATTAAATACTTGTAAATTTCCAACCAATTTTATTAGTAATTGCAAAAAGTTGCATAATATATTTTCAAGATGATGATTTTTTTCCAATTAATTTTAATAGAAAAACATGTTTAATGATTCTGAAGAGTAATTTTATTTTTTCAACCTACTTAGTTTGCATAAATAGTTAAATACTTGTAAATTTTCAACCAATTTTATTAATAATTGCAAAAAGTTACATAATATATTTTTAAGATGATGATGATTTTTCCAATTAATTTTAATAGAAAAACATATTACATGATTCTGATGAGTAATTTTTAAATTAGTATGCCTCATTAAGTAATTATATGGCTCTTAAATATATCCTTAATAAAATAACAGACTTAGTTAGTTCGTCTTACTTGTCCCCCACTTGTTGTATAATAATAACTAGTTTTATAAAATTACAAAGTGATTGTATGAATTGTCATTTGACTTAAAGTAAGTCGTAAGTATAAATTTAAAAATAAGTCAAGAAATTTCCAGTTCTTCTCAAACTTTTGATCAATTAGCTAGTTCGGTGGTTGATAAAATTGTTCAAGTAGGTCGATTAATTAGAACTAATACTGATTACTTATTTTGGATAGGAAATTTACGAAAAACAATTAAATTAATTGAAAAATGTAGAAAAAGTAAATTAAAATGTTTAGGAAATTTATCTGCATTTAAAGCTAGTTTAGCTTTATTAAAACATTATAAATCAGTTTTTAGAAATCAAAAAAGATGTAAATTTAGTAAATCTGTTAATTTTAAAAGTATAAAAAAAATTAGAATGGCAAGATCTTGAATCTTATTTTCAAAATAGAATACAGACAGGTATTATTTTAAATTTAAATATTAAAGATCCTAAAATATTTCTGAATAAGGCATATAAAAGTTTTTCTATAAAAATTAAACAGGCAGTAATTTTTTTTTATTAAAAGTAAATACTACATTTGTGGGTTTATTTATTAAACCGCAAAATTTAGAAACTAATATTAAACATTTTTCTACTAAAAATAAAATAATAGATAAAAATACTAATTTAAAAATTTGGTATACAGAAAATATAAAAAATAAAATTTTTAAAAAATTAGAAGAATTTCAGGAAAAGATAGCGGATATGCTCTTTATGTACCAAATGAGAAAAAAAAATTACACGATCCTATTACCAAAATGATGAAAAATTGAATTTAATATCACGTAAGGGAATATTTCTATGAAAATTAAGATTGCTGGGAAAAACTCAATGACACAAAATTATCAGAAAAAAAATATTTTTCAGTACTTTAAAAAATGAACACATTTCACAAGAAGATTATAATTTTGCTGTAAAAATTTGGAATACTTTTAATATAGAACATTTACAACAATATGCAGAATTATATCTTTAAACAGATGTTTTACTTTTAAGTGATATTTTTGAAAATTTTCGAGATACTGGTATGTATACATAGGTACAGTAACGTCTTTTCCATTACCACAAAATAATTTTAAATGGGCAAATAACGAGCATTTTACATCGAAGAATATTTTAAATATACCAGATAATAATTTTATTGGATATATATTTAAAGTAGATCTAGAATACCCCATAGAAGTATTTGATCTTCATAAGAACTTGCCATTATGTCCGGAACATTTATGTCCACCAACATCGAAATCAAAAATACCAAAGTTATTGACCACATTCTATCCAAAAAAAAAATTATATCATTCATTATGGAAATTTAAAACAAGCTCTTCAATTAAATTTAAAATTAATTAAAATTCACAAAGTTTTACTATTTAATCAATCAAATTGGCTTCAAAATTTATTGATTTAAATATAGAATTGAGAAAACAAAGTAAAAACCATTTTGAAAAAAAATTTCTTTAAACTACTTATTAATTCATTTTTGGAAAAATAATAGAAAATGTTCGTAAACATAAAGATATTAAATTGATTGATAGATGGTCTGGTGCATATGGTGCAAATTATTATATTTCGAAACCAAATTTTCATAGTAGCTCTATTATAGGCGATAATATTGTACTTATTGAAATGTCTCGTTTAGAAATAAAACTTAATAAACCTATTTATGCAGGATTTAGTATTTTAGATATGTCTAAAACCATTTTATATGACTTTCATTATAATTATATTAAAAATGAATTTCCAAATAGGGGTAAATTATTATATACTGATACCGACTCATTAATTTATCATTTACACGTTGACAATATTTATCAACATATTAAAAATGATATTCATAAATTTGATACGTCTGATTATGCTTCAGATAATCAGTATTCACTTCCTTGTAAAAATAAAAAAATGTTAGGTTTAATGAAGGATGAACTTAATGGTATAATTATACAAGAATTTATTGGTTTTAGGTCTAAAATGTATTCTATAAAAATGTTTAAAACAGAATCTCAATTAGAAGAGGATATAAAAAAATTACAAGCAAAAGGTATAGATAAAAAAGAAATAGAAAATTTTATTTTAAATTATAAAACTATAAAAAGAGCAAAAGGTATAACAAAAGCCGCACTAAAATCAATTACCTTTAACGATTATTATAAATGTTTATTTAGTAATAGTACGTCAAACATACATGACAATATCATTAAATCAAAATTATATAATGTGTATACTATTCAACAAGAAAAAATTGCTTTAAATCCGAACAATGACAAAAGAATATTAAATAAGGAATCAACAGATACATTACCTTGGGGATATATTAATGAATAATTTAATATTTTTAGTTCTAATTTAAATCGATTTATTTGAACATTAGGACCACGTGTATAATTTATATATAAAAAAAGGTAACATTAAATTATTTTTTTATAATATATATGTAAAAATTATCTTTTTTAGATTGATTTGAGAAGAACTCATTCAAATGTATTATTACCTATAATCGACTGTTTACTACCAATACCTCCTATCTACCACATTTTCGTAATATAGGGTTTTTACTTAACTAAATTGTTTATTTTTAAATCTATCGAATAGAAATACCTCCTATGTATGAATATTTTAAAGTTCCCGCTTATTTTCAACTGTCAATATCACCAATCTGCACAAGCCAAATATTGTGGAAGAAATACCTCTTATCTCGCATTTTGTTATGGGCAGCACCACGTGTAAATTAGCTGGTAAGTTTTATTTCAATTTTTAATGTTTTAATAAATGTTTTCGAGGAATTTTTGTTACTATAAAGTATTCTAGTTAACCAAGAACTTAAATTTTCCGTTGTAATCGTAAAAAAGACATATTTTATTTACAAAAACCTCTAAAATAAATCAGTATGCAGATAGGAGTTATTTCCATTCCCGTATTTTGCATACTCGCTGCAGTTAGGAGGTTTTGTGGATACATAGCAAGCCTAAAATGGGCGAATTATTATTAATACCATAATATTTTAGTAACTAGAAAAAACAATAGCAAATTATTAATAATATAAAAATGTAGAACGGGCATCAAATTACTTGTCCTTTAGGTGGGTGTATTGAAAAATGTAGATAAAAAAATATAATTTTTAAATTTTGTTAGTTTTGAATTTTGCTTATTGTTCAAGATAGTTCAAAATTGTGAAAACATTCTATAGGCAACTTTTTTAATAGAATCCATTAGCATACTTAGGGTTTGTTGTATTTTATTTTAGATCAAAATGCTTACGAGAAAAGACAAAATCATTCGCATGGTAAGAAAAGAGACAGAAGATGTTTCTCTTGAAGACCAGTCTATTTCATCGACGTCTTCTCAAACTAATTTTGTGTTAGTTACACCGCATAACGAAAAAAATTCGCTGGAATTCCTTCAGGACTGTAATAATTTCGATTGCCAAGATTCGCTAAATAATTATGGTGTTGACAACAATGTCGAGATCTCGTATGTTGGTTGTGAGCCACACGAAATTGAACTTAATGAAATTCTTGTTCTTCAAAATACTGATCCCAGATTGATTCCTGATGTACAGACAGCTGATGCTAATTATGAAGGCAGTGTTGTGAAGCAAACTGAAATGCAGTGTTATAGCCGCGATTCTGATAGTGACGAAAACCAGCTAAATGATGAAATAAATACTGTCAATGAAGATATTGCAGAATACGGAAACATGAGCGAGGGGAGAAAAAGAAGACACAGGGCAGACAAAAATGAATGGAAGAAAAATCAGAATAAGAAACTAAGAATGGAAGGGAGGGAATACTTGGGGTATACAAAACCAAAAGGAAAAAAAATGGAACAAAATCAAATTAGACCACCCAGATCCATGAAACCTACTTGTACTTCTTCGGTTTGCGCAAAATCAAAGAAAAGAATGTGTAGAAAGTTCACTGAAGAAGAAAGGCAGTGCTTATTTGATAAATTTTGGACTGAGCTTAACTGGGACCAAAGAAAAATCTTTGTAGTTAGTCACGTTACCAGGGTTGTTCCAAGACGCAAAACAACGGTCGGTAGTTCTCGCAGAAGTGAAACCTTAAATTATACGCTGACTTTCAATAATAATAAATATCCAGTCTGCAGAACGATGTTTCTGAATACCCTTGGGTTAGGACCCTTCACTGTGCAGAGCTGGACAAAAAATAGTATCCATGCTATGCATAAGTACAAGGAAGCAGAAAATCTAAGTCACGTGAAAAACAACCCTCATCAAATAGATATTGATTTCTTAAAGAATTTTTTTAATCAGTTACCCAAATTGCCTTCACATTACAATAGGGCTAACTCTTCAAAACTTTATTTGGAGCCTGTTTTTAAATCATTAAGCCAGCTTTATCAATTATATTGTGGAACGTGTAAAAATGCAGATAGAAAACAACTTTCAAACAAAACATTTTACTGTCAATTCAATGATAGCAATTTGGCAATATATCAACCAAAAAAAGACCAGTGCGATATTTGCGTCAGTCACACTGTTGGAAATATTAGTGACGATCAGCACTCAATTCACATTCAAAAAAAAGACAGAGCACGAACAGAAAAGCAAAATGATAAAGCTTCAGCTCAGGAACAAAACTGCATTGTTCTTACTATGGACCTCCAGGCGGTTAAAATTTGTCCGGTTGTTTAAGCAAGCAGTGTGTTTTTCAAGACTAAATTATGTTGCCACAATTTTACGGTGTACGATATTACTAGCCATCATAGTACATGTTATTGGTTCACTGAATACGATTGCGAGTTGGTAGCTTCTGCGTTTACCTCGTGCATTATTGATTATTTAGACAGACACTGCACCAACAAACAGTTACCTGTTATTATATATTCAGACGGTTGCACCTATCAAAACCGGAACAAAGTCTTGGCCAATGCATTGCTTAATTATTCCATTAAAAACAAGATTCCTGTAACTCAAAAATTTCTTGAACGGGGTCACACTCAAATGGAGTGTGACTCCGTTCTAAGCTGCATTGAGCGGAAGCTCAAGAAAAGAGACATTCACCTGCCAAGTGACTATATTTCAGCCAGCAAAGAAGCAAGAATTAAACCATTCCCATATGAAGTTGTGAAATTAAGTTACGACTTTTTTTGAAGACTATTCAAAAACTTCTTTTTTAAAGTATACAAATATTCGTCCAGGTAGGAAAGCCAATGATCCTACGGTCACGGATATTCGTGCTTTACATTACAACTTAGATGGAACAATTCAATACAAATTGCTATTTGATGATGAATGGAAAGCACTACCCTTAAGGCCTAAGAAAATATTCGAAGTAATACTTAATTATCCACAGCTTAACAAATCCAAAATTCTATAAAAAATCAAAATATAAACATTTACAGGAACTTAAAAATGTGATACCGGATGACTGTCACAGTTTTTATGATACTCTGCCATATAAAGAAGACTAATTATTCAAATGTAAAGCACTAATTATTTTTAAAAACTATTTGTTTAATTAGGCCTAATTTAATATAAAAACTTTTAGTTTGTATCCGCATTTCATTTAAATCCTGCTATCTTCAATAAAAGCTATGCCAACACCTCCTATCTTTTATTAACTTGTAAAAATAGCCTCCTATCTGACATGAAAATTATGCCAATAACTCCTATGTTACAAAAACAGCTTAAAAAGTTGTTTTTCCCTACAAATGACATAAAAACTGTTTTACTTAAAGTAAATAAGTTCCTAATCAATAATGTTCTAATAACTTTGGACTTAAAAATTATTAAATCCATTTTTTAAACGTTTTTTGTTCCTCCTGTAAAATTCTGATTTTTGCATATAGGAGGTATTGGTAGTAAACAGTCGAAAAGCTACATTAAGTTCAGCAGGCAACGACTTGTTTAGCATTTAACTTTATAAAATTAAAGCAAAATCCAGAGCTTTAATTTCGATAGGACTGCAACTTCATCTACCTGAGGGTTACTATGCAGAAATACGATCAAGATCGGGACTAAGCTCTAAATTATGGCATTGAAGTGAGAGCAGGTATCATTGATCAAGATTATCGAGGAGAAAGCAAAGTTCTTTTATATAATCATTCAGATAATCAATTTACTATTAAAAAAAAATAAAGAATAGCTCAATTAATAATTAAAAAATCTGTTCATTTAATTTATAATAATATAGAACCTATTTCTAATAAACATGTCACATCCTCTTTAAAACAAAGAGGAAATAAAGGATTTGGATCCACTGGTAATTTTTAATGCCGTTGAGTCATACTAATTAAGTAGTGAATCCATAATAAATTAAAATAAATATTGTAATTAAAAATAAAATTATGAAATGTAAACGAAAGCGAAATAAAAGAACTATAAATAAAAAAAATCAAAAGAAGGAAACACCATTACAAGTAGAAAAAGAAGAATGTCCAATTTGTCTCTGTTCTATAGAAGAAAAAGATATTGCCTCTCCAGAAAATTGGAATAATATTTTTCACTTAAAATGTTTAATGGAATGGACAAAGTTAAGTTTAATATGTCCAATATGCAGAATTAAATATACAGGGATCATTTATGATTAAAAAAATATATGTTTAATTTTTTTATAGAAACAACATGAGAAACGCTTGAACTACAGGTGATTTGCTTATTGCTTGTAGTACTTTTCCATCTAAGGAACATAAACGATATCAGTTCTAAATCTATGACTTTAAAATGAATAAAATAATTAACTTTATTTATCATATATATATATATATATATAATATATATATTATATATATATATATTTTATATATATATATATATATATATATATATATATATATATATATATATATATATATATATATATATATATATATATATATATATATATATATATATATATATATCAGCCATTTAATGTAGACACTTTAAAACCTAACGATATAGAATTATTTAACTTTATTTATCAACTTATGAATAAAATTAAAAATAACCTCAATTGTAATGTATATATAGCTGGCGGATGTCCTACCTATTTTTTAAATCGTACAAAAATATATAATGATATAGATTTATATGTTGAATCTACAGATTGTAAAACATTTAAAAATTCATTCAAAAAATATTAAATTCCTTAAATATTATTTTAATATCCATTTCTTATAACGACTACTTTAAAAAATCTTTTGCATCAATATATTATGTTACAAGAGACAGAATACGTATTAACTTAATACACAAATCAATAATATGTAATAAAAATATTGAATATTTTGCTTGGAACCTAATATCTAAGTTTGATATGGATATATGTAAAAAGGTTATTTATCTTAATAAAAAAATATACCATTTTATATTTCTGTACCTTAACAAAAACATATTCTTAATTCGATAGCACATAGTATAGTTCGAAAAAAATATATTTAGATGGTATTTTAGAATTAAATCTACAACCTATGTCATTAAAAATGTTAGCCTATAAAAATATTGTAACCCAAAAATAAAAATTATAAAATGTAATATTACACTTAAATAAATTTTTATTATTTTAAAAATTGTGTGTGTTTTATCAAGACTGTTGGAAACTCACTCGTTTCCAAGCGTTATATATTTTATTTTATTTTGTTTATTAATTTTCCTAAATTAAAACTGATTCTTTCGAATTTAAATATGCGCGCTAATTTCCATACGCACAAGGTTCCGGTGCATATCCACCTGATCCTGCGCTTTGACCGAGAGCGCTACGACACTTTAGCAGAAAATTCGGCAACGGTCAACGGCCAACGGTCACGTTGTGTAAAAAAACAATAATTAATAATTACAGCCCATCGGCTACTGCTTTTTTGTAAATATCATCGTTATCATCTCCCATTGTTATGCCCCGAACACCGGAGACACCGGGTACATCCAAGACCACGCAGCCGAAGAAAAAAAGATAAAAAGGGTGCACCCTCAGCGAAGACCTTCTATAAGTCAAAGGTGAGTGCATTTTGAGTTCTTTGTGCGTGTCTTTTAAAAGGTTAATTAATCAACAATCAAACTGTTAAAAATAGGTCCTTCGTAGTATTCACCAAAGTCTCTCGGCGACATTTTTGGCCCTATCGAACAGGATGATAGGAGCCGGCAATTTTTATATATTCGTTCTCATAGCAACTAACCTAAACTCATCCAAGTAATCGGATTAGGTTAGTCTCTCTCTAACGCATGGAAGCGTATGGTCGGTAAGGTCACCCTAGTAATATTGCATTCCAGCCACAAAAACACATGGTATATGGTATCAGTGATGGTATTTTAGTCGTGTTTTGTTCGTGGTGAAAATAACCTTTAATACGTTTTTTTACATTCGAAAATCGGTAATTTTATAAAGAATTAAATAAAATAACAACTCGTAAGGGTGTTGTATAGATTATGTGGAGTGCTTAAAGTGCTTACAGTGGTTTTGTAGTAAATTCGGTGAGTTTTACTTAAATTAACCTGCATTTCTGCATATAAATAAACACAAAACATACAATTCTTGTAAAAAATATAAGTACTACTTTTTAAAAAATGAGTAAAACTGACACAATCGATCCATTAATCTTAAAACGCAAAACTGCCTTAGCGAGATTAGAGGAAGTTTATAATTATGGGACAAAAACACAACTGATCCATTTTATGAAAAAAATTTTGCTGCTAGAGTAGAGTATTTGGATACTCTTCAAGATGATTTTCAGGAAATTTAAAATAAAATAATTTCTTTAATCTCTGATGAGGAATTTGCTACACATGACGCTGTCAGAGCCCAAGCTAACACATATTTGTATGAGCTTCCTTTATTCCCTTCAGTTTCTCCTAGGTTGTACAACAGTCAAACCCCCTCGGCTTCGTCAAGTGTGAACAGACCCACTCTAAAGTTGGATATTTCGATCCCTACATTTGATGGAAACCTAAAAATGTGGCCTACCTTTTATGAACTCTACAACAGCCTTGTACATTCAAACACAGAAATATCAAATGTAGAAAAATTCAGATATCTTATGACAATTTTAACTGGGGAACCTTTTAAACTTTTAAAAAATCTTGTTTTATCTAAAGCTAATTACATGATAGCTTATAACATTCTAACAGAAAGGTATCAGAATAAACGTAAACTAGCCACATCTTATTTTAACGCTATTTATGAGGCCCCCCCTGTTAAAAATTCAAGTTCTACAGAACTACGACACCTCCTTGATACTTTTTTTAAAAACTTAGCAGCCCTCAAAGCTCTAAAGTTCAAAGTTGAAGAATGGGATTTTTTAATTTTTAATATTTTGTACAAAAAAATTGATACTAAATCTCGTCAAGATTTTGAACAAGAACATGTCAGAATTGAGATGCCCACATACGAAAATCTGAAAACATTTTTAACAAATAGGTGCAAGGCTTTTGAAGCAGTTCAGGATATCATACCTTCTTATTCAAAACCTACAAATCAAGAAAAACTTAAGAACCATAATTTTTCTTCGGGGTCATACAAAAAGAATGCCCCTGCTTCATACAATACTAACACAGGTGACGTCACTCAACCTTTTTATAAACAAAAATGTATTTTGTGTCCGTCCACTTATAAGCTTTTTAGATGTCATTTATTTCTGTCAAAATCATCTAATGAAAAATTGAACTTTGTCAAACAACATAGTCTGTGTGGCAATTGTTTAAGATCACATCAAAATATGTAATTTAGCTCATCACACCACGATCCATGTTAACAGGCCTTCAGCTACAGCTACAGCTTCCTCTAATGGTCAATCTAATGTGTAAACGTCATATTCTGTAAACACACATTCTGTGTCAAAAAATAATTTTTATCAACCTAAAGGTATGCAGCCACCAGCTACAGCTAACAACTCAGCTCACAACTTAGCTCACAACTCAGTTACATACTCAGCTAACAACTCAGCTAATCACTCAGTCAACCACTTAGGTATACAGTCGCTGCAGCCAGCAGTTAACCAATCCGCTATTCAGATTTCAACATCACAATCAGCGACTCAGCTTAACCAACCTCCTTAAGTGAATACATGCTCATCATACAGTACAAGTTTCACATGCCTATTGCCCACTGCCGAAGTAGACATAAGAGATTTTCAAGGTAATTTTCACACCATCCGTGTTCTCTTTGACTCGGCAAGCATGGTCACATTGATTTCTGAGCCATGTGTAAACAGGCTAGGTTTGAAAAGACGACACTGTTCGATTTCAATTTAAGGCGTTAATGGTATAACCTCCATTGCCCGAGGCATTACACATTGTTTTATTAAATCAAAAAATAAACCTGAGCCTACCTTTACATTTGAAGCTATAGTTTTGCCTACTGTAAGCACAAATCATCCTAGGACTTCTGTGGACATTTCAAGTTTATCATACATCCAAGGTCTGCCTTTAGCTGACAGCAAGCTTCACACCCCTGGTCCAATAGATCTTTTACTCAGTGCAGATTTGGTACCCTACATACTAGGAAATGGACGGGTCTTTGGTAATCAAAATCAGCCAGTAGCATTAGAAACTGTATTTGGCTGGATTTTACAAGGTAGGGCATATACTTGTAGTACAAATTCTTCTCTTCTTAGTTGTCATGTTTCATTGGAGCCTCAAATAGACATGCTTCTAGAGAGATTTTGTGAAGTCGAACAACCCCCGAAAACTTGTAACACTTTATCACCCGATGAAATAAAATGTGAAGAAATTTATAAGAAAACAACTTCTCGTGAATCATCAGGAAGATTTGTTGTATCTCTTCCATTTAAACACAATAATCTTGATTTTGGCGACACGCATACACAGGCTCTTCGTAGATTCATGTACCTAGAGACTCGGCTTCACAAAAATCCAGATCTTCATCTCTCATATTCTAATTTTATAAAAGAGTATCTTGATCAAAACTTCATATCTGAAGTATCTCCCTCAGATTACTGCTTTTCATCAGCATATTATTTACCACACCACTGTGTTGTAAAACCTGAGAGTAAGTCCACAAAAATAAGGGTAGTTTTTGATGCCAGTGCTTGTGGTTCAAAAGGTGTTAGTCTTAATCAAACCCTTTTTCCAGGCCCAAAGCTACATCAAGACTTGTCATCCATTTTATTAAAATTTCGTACATACCCTATTTGTTTTATTGCAGACATTCGTCTTATGTATAATCAGATTATAGTCACCCCTGAACATAGGGACTATCAGCGCTTTCTGTGGCGTTTTTCTAGATCAGAACCAGTCAAAGAATACACTCTTGACAGGGTAACTTTTGGTGTTTCTTCCGCCCCATATTTGGCTCTACGAACAATCAAAGAGTTGGCTATCATTGAACAAGAAAATTATCCTGGCGCATCCAAGGTTCTCCAAGACTCAGTTTACGTCGATGACTGCGTCAGCAGAGCTGACTCAGTAGACTCAGCCTTACAGCTATAAGCAGATTTGATATCTCTACTTAAAAAAGGTTGCTTTGAATTAAGAAAATGGGCGAGCAATCATCCTGCCCTCTTATCAGCTGTTCAGCTGTTCCTCTCATACACAAGTCGGTTTTGACACTGAAGGTCCAAGTTATGTGAAGGTTCTAGGCCTTCAGTGGAACCCTAATCTTGACTGTTTCACATACTCTTGTTCTCCCATTGAAGCTAACTGCACTAAAAGAAATGTTCTTAGTCAGATTGCTAGAATCTTCGATGTTCAAGGCTACCTAGCACCAATGGTTCTACTTGCAAAGCATATCTTGCAACAGATCTTCCTTTCCAAACGAGATTGGGATGAATTAGCTCCTGAATCAGTTGTTGATACATGGGAACGTTTTAAACATGAACTTCCTGAAATTTTAAAAATTCAGCTTCCTCGCCTACTTATCAATGACAAATATTCTAAATTAGAAATACATGCTTTCTGTGATGCCAGTACAATTGGGTATGGCTCCTGTATTTATTTTCGTTCAATCACTTTTTCTGGTGATATTAAAACGTGTCTAATTATGGCCAAAACCAAGGTAGCTCCTCTTAAAACCCAATCTGTAGCCCGACTAGAACTTTGTTCTGCCTATCTCCTTAGCAATCTTTTGCATTTTGTTAAAGAATCTTATGGTAATGTTCTTACTTTTGATAAAACCTATGCTTGGTCAGACTCTCAAGTGGCTTTAGCTTGGTTGACTGACTCTCCACATCGTTGGAAAACTTTCGTGGCCAATCGAGTGGCTCACATACAAGAAATCATTCCCATTCAGTCTTGGGAATATGTGCCTACATCTCTTAATCCAGCTGACTGCGCCTCTAGAGGTATCACTCCCCTAGAGCTTCTTGAACATCCCTTATGGTGGCATGGCCCTGAGTTTCTAGCTCAAAATTATGACAGCTGGCCTGAACAACCTGCCATTATTCTCGATAAGCTTCCAGAAGCCTCAGCTGAGGAAAAGACTGTTTGTTGTCATGTTCAAATCAACACTCCCAATTTTATTTCTACACTTCTTTTCAGATTTTCGTCTCTACCCAAGATTTAGAATGTCATAACATATCTTATCAGATTCATCGATCTCCGTGTCAAAAAAAGGACATTTGAATCTACTGTTTTGCTCCCCTCTGAGAAACACAATGCCTTACTAATTATAGTTAAAGCCGTTCAAAAGGAGTGCTTCTCCGACATACTTCATATTTGTAAGAAAAATGACACCCTTCCTAAACCCTATCGAAAATTAGCACCCTTTATTGACGAGGTAGGTATTCTCAGGGTGGGTGGTAGACTAAGAAAATCAACCCTATCGTTCGATGCAAAACAACCTATCTTATTGCCTCAAAAACACAGGTTTACCGAACTTATAATTGAGCAATATCATAAAGACAATTTTCATCCAGGTTTAAAGATGTTACATAATCTAATCATACAAACCTTTTGGATTCTTTCCCCTCGCAGTGCAATTTATCGCTGCCTCTCTAAGTGTATAAAATGCTTTCGCTCTAGACCTCAATCGTATGCCCCTCCTATGGCTGATTTGCCTCATTACCGCATATCCCAACTTAAGGCCTTTCCAAAAGTGGCTCTCGACTATTGTGGTCCGTTCAAAATCCTAACCTCAAAGAGGCAAAGAGGCGCTCAAGCTTCAAGCAAAGCCTATATATCTCTCTTTGTTTGTGTAGCTACAAAAGCCATACACTTAGAGCTGGTTTCGGATCTAACTAGCGACTCCTTTCTGGCTAGTTTACGAAGATTTATGGCAAGGCGAGGTAGAGTCTCTCATCTTTATTCCGATCAAGGGACCAACTACAAAGGAGCTTCCCGTGAACTTTTGTTGCTAGCAGAAGCATCTGCTTCAAAACTATCTATCAAGTGGCACTTTAATCCGCCCGGTGCACCCCATTTTAATGGTCTCAGTGAAGCCGGAGTAAAGGCGGTCAAAACGTATCTTTATCGTGTCATCGGCGATCAGCTTATGTCTTACGGAGAGTTCTACACACTTCTCACCGGCATAGAAAGCCTCCTAAATTCTCGACCCTTGTGTTATTAGCGAGGATCCTAACGATTTTACCCCACTTACACCAGGCCATTTTCTGAACTGTGAACCAATCACCTCTTTCCCAGAACCTGATTTATCTGAGATTCCCCTCAATCGCCTCAACCGCTGGCAACTTTTACAGCATATGCAAGGGGATTTCTGGAAAAGGTGCGCTCAAGAATATCTGCATACACTGCAAACTCGTTCTAAATGGACAACATCGATACCTAACATAAAAGAGAACACCTTAGCTTTAATAAAAAACGAACAGCAACCTCCGAGAGAATGGGCTCTTGCACGCGTAACAAAACTTCACCCTGGTGACGATGGGGTGGTACGTGTTGTGACCCTTAGGACCCCATCGGGAACCTCTCAACGACCCGTTGTAAAGGTTTGCCCTTTACCGGAGTACTAAGGCTCATTTTTTGCTCATCAATTTTTTTGAATTTTTGTTTTATTTTAGTGCTATACCCTTACGTCTGGTTAAGAGTTTATTGTTAATTTTTTTTTCTGACTGGAACAGTCAATTTTTTCTCCAGAGTAGGATAGAAAAACTATCATGTTTTTGGTGGGTGGAATGTTGGAAACTCACTCGTTTCCAAACGTTATATATTTTATTTTATTTTGTTTATTAATTTTCCTAAATTAAATCTGATTCCTTCGAATTTAAATATGCGCGCTAATTTCCATATGCACAAGGTTCCGGTGCATATCCACCTGATCCTGCGCTTTGACCGAGAGCGCTACGACACTTTAGCAGAAAATTCGGCAAAGGTCAACGGCCAACGGTCACGTTGTGTAAAAAAACAATAATTAATAATTACAGCCCATCGGCTACTGCTTTTTTGTAAATATCATAGTTATCATCTCCCATTGTTGTGCCCCGAACACCGGAGACATCGGGTACATTCAAGACCACGCAGCCGAAGAAAAAAAGATAAAAAGGGTGCACCATCAGCGAAGACTTTCTATAAGTCAAAGGTGAGTGCATTTTGGGTTCTTTGTGCGTGCCTTTTAAAAGGTTAATTAATCAAAAATCAAACTGTTAAAAATAGGTCCTTCGTAGTATTCACCAAAGTCTCTCGGCGACATAGACTATTTTTTATAATAAGAAAAACTGTATTTAATTTAACCTATTTTTAAAATATAGGGAATTTAACAATTAAAAAAACAAAAAACTTAAATTATTTTTTTAAATTTTTTTACAAATATGCATAATAATTAATTTAAAAACACATCATTTTTAAAATCTCTTATACATTTTTGATTTTGTATATAACACTGAGAGCAAAAATAATTGCCCAAATAATATCTAATAATAAGGAATAAGGAAAGTGACATTACTTTTTTCAATTAACAAACGCAATTATGTTAAGTGGTTTTAAGTATGCCCTTAAGTAAATTACTCTAATTAGTAATAATTCTTATGAAATCAACAAATTTTATAAAAAACGCAAAATCATTTACATTAAATTAGTTTTTTAAATATTAACAAGCAATTATTACTAATTGCTATCGATGGTGATGATGTAACCCCTTAATTATACCCCTTACTTATACATATTTACATTTTAATTTTGTTTTCAAGTCCGATTCTTTAACAAAATATTTTTAATTACTTCTTGTAAAAATTCTTGCAGCCTACCCTGGCCACGATCTTCGTGACTAAGCGAATAAATCATTACAATTCTTAGAATACTTTTTCAGATTAATTCTTGAAAAAATACTCAAAAACCCTCTGGTTCTTCCAAGGTCATTGCTGAATGACTACAAGAAGTGGATGGCACATGTCATCCGCAGTCACAGTTGTACCAGGTTGTACTACTAGCAAGTCCCCATAAAATTTAAACTTTATCGTAGTCAAAGAGCTTGGACCGGTAGGGGAAGTATAAATGAAATATTAACCGATGAATGCTTTTAATTAAGCGCTGGCAAACTTTTTCTTTATCCCGGGTTTTCTCGGGGAATCAAAAAAGTCACCGAATTTTCAAATTGTAATGATTTTACAAGTACTATTCAGAAGGGTTACGATACGTCCATATTCTCAACATACGATCCCAAGATTTGAGCTGAAAAAAAATCATCGAGGTTAAAGAGAGAGCTTCTTGGTTTAACATACAACTTTGCGGTTTTATTTTTTCTCGACCATTGTAATGAAAAATGCATCCTCGTCATTACTATATGACTTTGTGGTTTTCTTTTTTAACAACGTACAAGGTAGGTGCAATGAAAAAATGCATAAAATTAAATGGAGGTCGAAAACAGCAAGAAGGTTTTTCCATCGAACTGAGAAAAAATCGCGAAAGTTTAATATTGAGACAATTTAATACAATCCCGTTATTACCATATACCTTTGTGGATTTTCTATCGATGTACAAATTAGAAAAAAGAATCGTATAAATAAGCCGAGCAATTCTATGTACACTTAGTTCTGTTTAAATCGTCGTCCACCAACATCTCTTCTCTAATATCAAGTAATAAGAAACTAAACGGCAAAATGTCTGATCATCTTCAGCGAATGTATATCGAATACGAAAAAAAAAATAAAATAATGTATCGCCAGCAGCAACAAGAACAAGTGCCCCAGCAACAGAAACAAGTGCCCAAACAACAACAACAACATTCTCACCATTAACAGGGAACTTTTAAAAACCCACATGGACCAGTGCCCCAGCAACAGGAACAAGTGCCCAAACAACAACATTCTCAGCAACAACAGGGAACTTTTAACAACCCACATGGACCAGTGTCCCAGCAACAGGAACAGGAAGCGTCTAGCCCAAACAGAAAAAATCATACTAAGAAAAATTTACTCAAATCCACTAGGATTGAAGAAAGACATCTTCACGGTCCCTTGGAAGCTCCAAGAGTAGAAAAAGTAACTGTAAATAGTAGTGACATTTTTTTAAGGCAAAATCATACAAAGTCAAATATCTTCGCATATTTAGAATTCTGTTCGAAATGACAAGGATACACATACCAAACTTTTGTAATGGATTCTTCAGATATTATCGTTTTAATGGGAAAAAATGCGAATTACGGTTTATTCTGACCAATTTAGGTTTTCAATATGTATCGGCGTGCAACGTCCCGTTTTGATGTACATCTGAGGATTTCCAGGGCCAGCAACACGTGCACGCATTTTATATGGTCCAGCCAACAACCACCATTGGTGCAGATGGTAACGGACTATCTGGATGTGAACATCGAATGTGACGAGGTGTAAGTGGAGACCTTACTGTATATGATTACAACTGGAAACGGTAGGAAATTTCACAAAAAAATTCAGACCCTCCCGTATACAATTCGAAGTGCAATTCTAAAGCGGATGATTAGAGATTTTTTGAAGTTACTCTTTTCCAAGATGTAAAATACTTCTATATGTATCTATATATGTATGTTGGAATTGTAACTTGTAATAAATAAAGCAGAACTAACCAAAACCAGTTTTCCTTTCTTTTTATTAGCATTGCTCAGGAATATTTAAACAAAAATTGCCAAGCGGACGATGAAAGGTTTTCGAATGACCACACATTTTTCAAAACTAGATATACAGTGTGTCCCAAATTGGTGGGGAATGTATGGGGATCTTGGAAACCACGATAGATAGAAAATCGGTTAAATGGGGAAAGTTTTGGACAATTATGTTAGTAAGCTAATCCCGTTTACTACATGGTATTTAGGTCTTTGAGAAATTTTGAAAAAAAACTAAAACATGCATTTTCGAAAATCGGTCATATTTTTTTTTATAAGTGAAAATTTTTTAAATCTGTCAAAACTTCTTCAAAGCAACTTTTTTTGTAGAATATGACCGAGTAGTCAATTTTTATTCTCTACGTTTCGGGTTTTTAGAATCACCATCAACTTTATTTTTTCATATGGACGCCATATTGGATTTTTACGCAGCCAAATAGTGCTTTTTATTCTGATTTCAACAATGTATAACATGTTATAATTTGAGAGTTTATAACCTCATTTATTTCAAAAAACAAATATTTTCTCAGTTGGCCTTGATTCCGGCGAACGTCATTTTTTTTTGTAAACAATAAAATATTAGTAATTGGCAAAATAGATAAGCTGAACAGATATTTTTCTGAAATGGGTATCGCGAACATAGCTATAACGTTAATTCGAGTTACAAGAAAATGTAATGGCGCCCATATGAAAAAGTAAAGTTGATAAATCATCATCAACTTTACTTTTTTATATGGGCGCCATATTGGATTTTTTTGCAGCCAAATAGTGCTTTTTATTTCTATTTCAGCAATGTGTAACATGTTATAGTTTAGGAGTTTATAACCTCACCCACTTCAAAAAACAAATATTTCTTCAGTTGGCCTTGACTCCGGCGAATGTCATCTGGCGTCATTATCAAGTTAGCTCGGGTGTTTATTACAATTTTTTCAACTTTGTGAAATGGTTAATTATTTAAAGAAAAACTTGATATTTTGCAACGTTATTTCCAAAGCAACAGAAATGGTAATATAGCTGCGCAAACGTATTTAGACAATTTTCCTGCAAGGCAGCATCCTAAACTAACATACTTTCGAAAACTGGTTACAAATTTGCTTAAATCCGGAAGTTTTAAAAAACCACGACCTAAGAAGTTAAGCAACATTTTAAAGAAAATCCAACATTTTCAGCCAGGGATGTTGATAGAGAATTCCACATACCTAAGTCAACCATTTATAGGGTAGTTAGGACTATTTAAAAAAATATCGTTAATATGTTGAGAAATATGGACAATATTTTGAATTTTAGGTCGTTATTTTACATCTTCATTTTAGTAGGAATATAAGTTTAGCCACTTTTCATTGTTTTTGTTTTCACTTGTTTCAATTAACTTGTTACGTGTAGTTTTGTTGTAACACGGTATTAACGTTATAGCTAGGTTCTTGAAACCCATTTCTGTAAAATATCTGTTCAGTTTATCTATTTTGCCAATTACTGATATTTTATTGTTTACAAAAAAAATGACGTTCGCCGGAATCAAGGCCAAATAAGAAAATATTTGTTTTTTAAAATAAATGAGGTTATAAACTCTTAAATAATAACATGTTATACATTGTTGAAATCAGAATAAAAAGCACTATTTGGCTGCGTAAAAATCCAATATGGCGTCCAGATGAAAAAATAAAGTTGATGATGAATCTAAAAACCCGAAACGTAGAAAATAAAAATCGACTACTCGGTCATATTTTACGAAAAAAGTTGCTTTGAAGAAGTTTTTACAGATTTAAAAAATTTTCACTCATAAAAAAAATATGGCCGATTTTCGAAAATGCATGTTTCAGGTTTTTTCAAAATTTCTCATAAAAATGTAGTAAACGGGATTAGCTTACTAACATAATTGTCCAAAACTTTCCCCATTTAACCGATTTTCTATCTGTCGTGGTTTCCAAGTTCCCCATACATTCCCCACCAATTTGGGACACACTGTATGTTGTGTTCGTGTTATAGCTGTAACTTGTAGAAAAATAAACTTTCCATTTATCCACTGGACAATTTTAGTTTTAAAATCCTTTAAGCTTGAAACAAGTACAATAAAGGTTTTCGTCTAACTTTACAACAGGAGAAAAATCGTAGAATGTGAAATTGTAACGTTAAACAGGTTTAAGAGTTTTTAACTCGAGGTTTTCGTCTAACTTTACAACAGGAGAAAAATCGTAAAATATGAAATTGTAACGTTAGACAAGTTTAAGAGTTTCCAACTCAAGTACTTGGGTTTTTATCAATGCCATTTTTCGTCTAACTTTACAACAAGAAAAAATGGTAAAATATGAAATTGTAACGTTAGGCAAGTTTAAGAGTTTTCAACTCAAGGTTTTCGTCTAACTTTACAACAGGAGAAGAATCGTAAAATATGAAATTGTAACGTTAGACAAATTTAGAAGTTTCTAACTCAAGTACTTGGTTGGTTGTTATCAATGCCATTTTTCGTACAACTTTACAACAAGGAAAAATCGTAAAATGTAAAATTGTAACGTTAGACAAATTTAGGAGTTTCCAACTCAAGGTTTTAGTCTAACTTTACAACAGGAGAAAAATCGTAAAATATGAAATTGTAACGTTAGACAAATTTAGGAGTTTTCAACTCAAGTACTTGTTTGGTTTTTATCAGTGTCATTTTTCGTACAACTTTACAACAGGAGAAAAATCGTAAAATGTGAAAAGAGTTATAAACTCTATCGTTTGACACCAACAGGAGAAAAATCGTAACATATGAAATTGGAACCTTAGACAAGTTCAAGAGTTTTCAACTCAAGTACTAGGTTGGTTTTTATCAAAGCCATTTTTCGTATAACTTTAAAAAAACCCTCCGAGACAAGTAAAAAGAGTTATAAACTCTATCGTTTGACACTAACAGGAGAAAAATCGTAAAATATGAAATTGTAACGTTGGACAAGTGAAAAAGATTTGTTTTACTGTTACTGGCTTAACGTACCCAAGAAAAAATTTCATGGTACTGTATATGGTTTTTTTTTCATACTGTAAACGAGTTGAAAAAACGTCTAAAGAACCAAGTGTGTTTCTTTGCAATTTCTTTGACCTAGTAACATGAAACACTTTGATGTGTTAAAGTTGTATTTCTATCTAAACTATAGAGCTGTGGGTTTTTGTTGTCTATTTTTTTGGGTCTAGTAACATTAAAGAAAATGCATTTTACAAGACAACTGTTTTATTACTTAGAAAAATGGTGTACAAAATATCTATCTAAAAACTATAGGTATAAAAGTATTCACATGGTGGCGGTGCTGCTTCCGCTGGCCTCTTCTTCTTTGATGATTGTCATGGTGCAAATTTTGGGTTTAAAGTTTCATAATAGGTATCGTAATTGATAATTCCTTTTGCAATTTATTGCGGAAATTTGTGTAATATAATTTATTGCACCCCTCTTCAATATTCGGAATACTGTTATATGTAAAAAACCCAATAAGTGCCAAAGAATACTGATAATTGGGTTCTAAAATTATTGGAGGATAAAAATTAGCGGAAAGAACACTAGAACGACCCTTAAAGGTAAACGTCTGAGACATAACTGACAGATATTTAATTTATTTCATTCATTTTATACAAAAACTCTAAACATAAATGACCACAATTATAAGGGTTATAAAACTGAAAATTATAAAAATTATACGAAATATTACAATTATGTAAATACTGAATTAATTCTAAACAAGGTTTTAGGTTTCCATAACTGTCAAAGTATGTAACATTTTTTCCAATTTTTTTATAAGCCACCCAATGAGTTCCTTTACCTGTGCTGATATCAAGATTTACAACTGCACATTCGTTTGCATTGGGAAAACTTGGTAATGTATTTCGCATAAAAACACCGCGAAAATTTTTAAGCTTTAACACTTTGGCATAATGTTTTATATCTGTATCCGTTAACGCTCTTTTGGGTAGCTCTATTGGTAGTTTTTTGATTTTTTTTAAATACAATCCATATCCGCTTTTAAATTTTTTGAGGTAAAGACCATTGCCGTTTTTAGTTTTAGCTGTTATTGCCTCCATACTTTGATTATGTCGTTTTTCCTCATCAAGTTTTTTCTGTGCATTTTTTGTATCTATAACGGTCCTTGCCACGGCCGATGCACCCCCGCTCCGAGGGCACTCAAACCAGCAAATAGTGGTATTAAGGGTAAAAATCCACCAGACTTCGGAATGGGAATTATTCTAGGAATTTTTATATTTTTTTTACCTCCCGCATTTTTTACTACTGTTCTAGCGGCCTTTAATGCCGCTTTTATTTGATCCTTTTGATTTCCTACACCCATTCCACTCATACTTTGAATATTATTAAGAATTTTTTTACTTAGCATAACCTTCTTTGAGGTACTTCGTTTTTTTCCTTTACGGTGATTTGACTGCTTAGTTTTCCGATTTACACACATTCCAAGTTTCCGTTTGACTTTCATTCCTGTCGTAACTAACCCAGCTGCAGCCTTTTCCTTAAGAGGCGTATCTTTATCTTTTACAACACTCCAAGCTCGATTTTCTAACACTTTATCTGCTTGATGTCTTTCTGATATATCTTTATGTTGAGAATAAAAAATATCGTGATCACGGCAAGCTGAATCAAATTTATTTTTTGGAATATCCCCGCGGGCTAATCTTTTTTCGAGATGTGTACCTGGGCCACAAAATTTATAACTAGGAATATGTAATTCGAAAGGCAAATTATTTATAAAACTATTTACGACACCTTTACCTTTGTAATGTATCATTACGAATGAGACTGTCTTAGCGATCATATCGTATATATTATATATATATATATATATATATATATATATATATATATATATATATAATATATATATATATATATATATATATATATATATATATATATATATATATATATATATATATATATATATTATATTTATGTTATATGCAATTAAAAAAAAATGCGAATTGTTAAGCAGAATATTGAGCTTCCGATAATAAATTTGGATGATCTAGGAGAAAAGGAAAAAAATGCTAAAAGAAATAGGCATGGTGAATTACTTCCGGATACGATAAGAGCTATAATATGCGGCCCAAGCGGATGTGGAAAAACTAATATATTGCTGAGTTTACTATTTAACCCTTGCGGTCTTAGATTTGAAAATATTTACATTTATTCTAAGTCACTATTTCAACCTAAATATCGGCTCTTAAAACAAGTGATTGACAAAATTCCCGAAATAAGTTATAACGCCTTTAGTAACAATGAAGATGTTATTGATCCATCCAACGCTAAAGAAAATTCTATATTTATATTTGACGATGTTGCATGCGAGAAACAGGAAAAATAAAAGCACATTTTTGTATGGGAAGACATAAGTTTATAGATAGCTTTTATCTTTGTCAGTCTTATACTCATATTCCTAAACACCTGCTTAGAGATAACGTTAATGTTATAATTCTTTTTAATCAAGATGACCTTAACCTTAAACATGTTTACTCAGATCATTGTAGTACAGACATAACCTTTGAAAAATTTAAAGAAATGTGTATTGAGTGTTGGAAAGAAAAATATGGCGTATTAGTTATTATAAAGGATCAATATATTAACAATGGACGTTATCGGAAAGGATTTGATTCTTATATATATTTGAAATAACATGTTATATTGTTAATTACACCCAAAACGTGGTAGAAGTATGACGTAAAGTACAATTACGGCAAAATAGTTGTAGTTTATATCTTGTAAATTACTACTATTACTTGTAGATTACACTTATCTTTTTTTACAATGGATAAGAAGGTTAGATATAATAAAAATATTAAAAAGAAAATTCTTGAGCTAGCTAAGATTATAAACAAAAAATATTTGGCATTAAAACTGGGTAGGGCTGAAGAAGATGAGGCTCTGCAAAATATGATAGAACCAATTACAAAACCCTTAAAAAGGTTAGTAAAAAATACCGGTTTAACTAGAAAATTGTTAAGGCAATCAATGTTGCCGAATATAAAACAGGAAGCGCAACCATATACATTTGCTCCAAAATTTGAACCCGTAGAAAAGGAGGAACCCCAATATCCTGTAACTAAAAAGGATGAGTCGGAAGAAGAGGAAGAGAAATTCGAAGATCCATATCAATATGATTCGGATTCGAGCGATTCTAATTATGCCTCCAGTATTCAAAAGTATTCAGATATAACAAAAAGATATCTAACAGATAGTTTAGATAAGACTAAAGAACGATATATAGATAATGCATTCGGTTCTAGGTATCATCCTAAAAACGCAAACTGGACTCTCGGTAAATCAAATTTAGATTTTGATCGACAAACAGGAGATATTATTATAGATAATCAGCGGTTTCCGGGTACAGATGGTTTATATAAGCTATTGTTTTTAAAAGAACCTGTTTCGTCCAATCGAAATTGGTTTTCGCGAGGAGAGGACAAATAAAGAGGTTTTATATCGGCTCAAAGAAAAATTAACCGACTGATAACTTAATGTTAGCTAATTTAAGCATTTAAAGCAGCAAGCAGACGAGATAATGAAAGGCGCGATCCAGGTGCGCGCTCGGTACCTTCGGATTTGAGTACCGTAGAGTACCGTATTCGCAAAAAAATTAATAAAAAATGGTCGAAATTTTTAACAAAATTAAAAAAGATATTTATCATAATAGAAGATAATTCCTCCATCCTAAAAGAACATCATTTCCTCTTCGGGCGTGTGGCTGGTCCTTCGAGCCGGATTCTACGACGAAGGCTCTACATTTAGACTCGAGCTTTAGTTTTGTGGGTCGATCTATGTTCCCTACCAGAGAAAACGTCGGAAAAGAGGTCGGTGACGAAACACGCAAGCTGTTGTCTTCCCCTTTCCCGTGGGCAATCATTCCTCCATCCTCGAAGAACTTTGTGGTTCCAGTTGGGTGGGCTAAAGTGCTCTCAGAGCAGGTGGTTCCTGATTATGCCTGCGGACTTCATCATTTCTACGAAGGTATTTTTCATTCCCCAGATAATGAACCCGAGTATTTCGCATGCCGAGACTTAATCCTTTGTGCCTTGATTGCCCACGGAAGGAAGACAAAGGGATGAGGAGACACCGTTCGTGTTTCGTCACCGACCTCTTTTCCGACGTTTTCTGGTAGGAACTTTGACACACAAAACTAAAGTCGAGTCACTACTCTCCGTTGAAACACCTAAATATCCCAGTTGCACAGGTCGCGACTACCTACGAAGGCTTAGAAGAAATCATGACTAAAGTAAAGACAGGGGATGCCACCAATGGGCAAATCGATCAGGCGGTTGAGGCTTATACCAAATTCCTGTCCGGCTCAGATAGTCGGAAGGAGAATTTTGAGTTGGCACTCTTCCTCCTTTCTGCCTCTATGCCGAACCCTGGAAATTGAACCTTAATGATTTCACACAAAAAAGGATCTCTATTGATCCCTTTTCACGAAATTCCAGTTATGTTAAGGTCGATAATCCTTAAAAATTTTAAGAAAAGGGATCTGGGAGACAGGTTACTTTCCAAATTCGTGCCGATGTACATATAGTCGATTTGATTGGAATAATTCTATGAATCATGACCGGTCAATACCCGAGAGAGCAATTGCGAATCGCAACTTAACTAATGTCACCTCATAAAGGGCCGGTTGGAAAACTTCCCCTGGGATGCCTTGTTGTGTCGCCTTCCTGTTTTGAAATCTGAAGCTGCACTTCTCAATGAGTATTTGACAGAAATTGATAATGACTCCCTCTTTGGATTAAAATACCCTGGTATATCACGAAATCTCCCAAATCTATCTTATCTTTGTATAAATTTGAAAATAAAGGTTCTCAATAACTCCACCTCAAAGATTTTAAGGGTACTGGAAGTCAAGGGAATCATTCGGGTGTAAACAGCGCTTACTTTGATTCGGTAATCGAATCATTCGTGAAGAATCAAACCCAACTAGTGACAGATATCAATAAGATTTCTGAAGGGATAGATCTAGGTGATATTGAGACGATGAGACAAGGCCGACTTCAACTAATTGCACGATACCCTAAATTAGGTATCCAAATTGAACCTGAGCCTCTTCCAACCTCCCCATCACTTCCTGGAACGGATGAGGAGCCAGCTGAAGGTCCCGAACAGCAGGTTGAAATGGAACTCGAAACAGGCAATCAAGTTAATCAGTTTGGATTAACTATTCAATTCAACTTCCCCATAATATATTCAACCGGACGGCAATCCAGGTTGCTATGGATGCTCTTCATGAATTTAAGGAGGGCTACCTTGTAGTTGGATTCTCGATCGCATTGACAAATACTTATTTTCCTATCCGATTCCAGGATAGGAGAGGATTCTTTCCAGAAGACTTTAAGGTGTTTTCGGAACAAACCCCGTTATCCGCTGAAACGATGGGACTAGTACTAAAGCTCGGTTTCTTAATTGCTGGGGAGGCCACTAAAACCCAAATAGAATTGATTACTGATGATAATCCTATTATTCCTCTGTTGATCACTATAACTAAGGAAGAAACAGATGCTATAATCTCAAACAGAAAGAGGGGAATCTCTGCTCTTCAGGACATTGTGAAGCCTGAAGCAAAGAAAACCGAAAAACAATACAAAAAAAATATTTATATTGCGAAAACCAATTTCGATTGGACGAAACAGAACCAGAACCGACTAAATATACTGCTGATGATAGAAAAAACTATTCGCATATTTTAAAATTAAGTGCTGTACATAAAATAGATTTTGACCCTGAAAAACGATCAAAGGGTAACAGATACTATAAATGGATGAATATAATTCGTCCTCGCACAAGAGTCGTTACCGAAGACAAGGATGAAAATCAACCAGAGCCGTCTAGAAAAAGTAAAAAAATCTTAAAGCGTTCTCATATTGGAACAGGAGTTCATACTAGTACCGTAAAGTATAATAACAATTCTATAGAATATATTTGGTTCGATGACATTAATGAAATTGTTGATAGATTACGATTACTTCTTGCAAGTAAGGCGGCTGGGAATAATTCGCATCAAAACGAAATAAATAGTATAATAAGTGAATTAGAAGAAGCAGGTGTTATCTCAACTAGTAATAAAAATTAAGGACTTTATAGATATTAGGTTAGTCTTAAAATGAGTGTTGATAAATTCGGCCATACTTTAGGATCCGAAAGGAATCCATACTATAAATCTAGAAATAATTTAATCAAATATTTTTTACTCGTACTGGAGATTATGACTTACGAAATGATAAGATAATTAATCTTAAGTTAGCCTCTGAACCCTCAGATGCAGTAAATAAATCATTGCCTGACGACATAAAAAATGAGCTAACAAAAAAACTTAAATGAAATATGCTTTTTCAAAGGGTATACGCCAAACTGGACCACAGAATTATTTAAAATTGCTCGCGTTCGTATTACTTACCCAACGACATACCTATTAGAGGATTTAAATGGACAGCCAATTAAAGGTGGCTTTTATACTGAGGAATTACAAAAGACAACCCAACCCGATGTATATTTAATAGAAAAGGTGTTAAAACGAAAGGGTAAAAAATTATTTGTAAAATACCTAGGCCTTGATAAGAGTCATAATGGTTGGATAGATGTCGGTGACATTGTTTAAATAAAACAGGATAAAAAATGAGCCATTAATTAATAGTGATATTACGCATGCGCTCATGTGTAAAGCAAAATAATTTTTTAAATTTAAGTTTAAATTACCATATCGATTTAGTAGAAAACAAGTCGTTTATGCAGGCGGTATATTGTAAAGTAAAAATAATGTCTGTCTCACCATTGTCTCCGGTGTTGTCATCTCCTTCGTCACCAGAAAATTCTACCGATGAGTCACGTTTAACCAATGCAAACATGGAAACAGCTTCATTTACTTCGTCATATGATTATTTTAATTACTTGGACAGTGCTGTGTTATTATACAAAAAAGACATTTGTGCCAAAAAAAAACTTATTTACGATGTATATTATTCTCTACCGGGATGCATGCAACTATCAAGCGGTTTAAGCCCAGCTCGAGGATATTGGCCCTCAATTCGTTTAATTTATACCTTTACCAATGAAGTAATTTCCTCGCATTCAGCAGTATCTTTTATGGACGCTGATTGGAAAGAATTTTTGTTGCACGTCAAATACTTTTGCAAAACTATTTTAAAGGCAATATATGATGAAGAAAGTGAACCAATTTCCATGCATTTCGGAAGTGATTCCTATGAACTTAAGTGCATCACTCTAAATTCACAACAAGAAAATCAACAATTTGAACGTATGGTAATGTTACAGGATTCCTTTGGCACCATCTTTCATTTAACCGACATTATCTTAAAACGTATATTAGAACTTGAAGATTTAATCGATAGCCGACGAAATATCTTAAGGACATTAGATTTTCCGCTATTTTATACACATGTAATAAGATGTGTCCAGAAAATTATGCAAAACTGTGAAAATAAACTGTGTAGTTTAGATATAGCAAAAATGTTAATAAAAGCCTTAAATACAGCTAATTCTTATTGCATGTACGAATGTCTTATCTATAATTACAAAAAATTTTGTATAGATTTGGACAGGATATGATGTAATTATTTAAAAAATAATAAAACAAATTGTTATAAATACCTTTAATTATGTGTTTTATTTTAGTTTACTGTAAAAGAGTGTAGAGAATAAGTGAAAAAAATATTTACTTTAAAAAATGGGTGGATATAATGGTAAATGTAATGCTGAACGAGTTGGGCAAGTTATATGGACGTATCAGCAAAGCACTAAACCATTAACTCAATTTACTAAAGAAGATCTAAAATATTTTTCACTTAATTATTTAATAGATCATATAATGTCGGTAGAATTTGTACAAATTTGGAAAAACTACCCAAAGAATATCGAGATATTAGAAATTTACGTTTAAATTTACCATGTAACCTACATTATAACACTACGGAAGGTGATTGTATTGATGGCCCACCCCCTCCAATACGATATTGTGCTATGTGTAATATAAAAGTAGTACAACAGGGGAGGTACTGTGACTGCGGATGACATGTGCCATCCACTTCTTGTAGTTCTTCGGCAATGACCTTGGAAGAACCAGAGGGTTTTTAAGTATTTTTCCAAGAATTAATCTGAAGAAGTATTCTAAGAATTGTAATGATTTATTCGCTTAGTCACGAAGACCGTGGCCAGGATAGGCTGCAAGAATTTTTACAAGAAGTAATTAAAAATATTTATTTATTTATAAAGAATCGAACTTGAAAACAAAATTAAAATGTAAATATAAGTAATGCATTTTAAGTATAATTAATGGGTTGCATCATTACCATCGATAGCAATTACTAATAATTGCTTATTAATATTTAAAAAACTTATTTTATGTAAATGATTTAGCAATTACTAATAATGGCTTGTTAATATTTAAAAAACTTATTTAATGTAAATGATTTTGCGTTTTTTATAAAATTGATTTATGAGAATTATTACTAATTAGAGTAATTAACTTAAGTGCATACTTAAAACCACTTAACATAATTCTGTTTGTTAATTGAAAAAAGTAAAGTCACCTTCCTTATTACTTTGTATGGGTGATGTAATTCTGTTAACTAATTGTATAAATTGAATTGAATAATAATCATACGTATTTAAGAATATTACTCAGTAAAGCAGTTTATGTTTTTAGGTTATTTTTGAAAGTTATTCAGTGGTTTAAAGAAATTGTTTATTAAAAGGTAAGTTTAAAAATTATTTAATATATTTATATTTTTAGACATGCGCTGTTTATAGAATGAATTAAAAATCAATAATAATTATTTGAAGTTAGTATTGTTTTTCGTTTCGTGTAATATACTACTTTTTTTAAAAAATGAATAGTGGTCCTAGAGTGTTTGTAAAATTAAGATTTTTCAAAAATAACGAATTAAAGCGTACAGAAATTTTACAAGCGTTTATATTGGAATGTGTGACAGATTTTTTTTTCATGGAAGATTATGATTTTTTAAAAGTAAGCCTACATTATGAAGAATGTATGTCGTTTTGTGGTTATGAAGATACATTAAATATGCAACAAGACGAATCTAATAATGAAAATTTTTATTATGATGATAGAGGAAGAGATGAAGTTGATACTGAAATGTATATGAATTGAATTGTTAATTATATATAGAAAAATAAAAAAAATATATACTTTTTAAAGTTTTTTGTGTTTTTTTAATATTAATTTCATAAAGTTTTTAATTTAAACTGAATTAATGTTTATTGATTAAGTAATTATATTTTATTATAGATAAATAAAAAAATGCGATGTGACGTAACACTAAATGGCCAGCAGTGTCCATTTGAAGGTAGATATCGACGACATCCTAGATATGATAATATGCTATGTGATATGCATAGTTTTTGTCTGCATTGCAAGCAACGGTTTAAAACTAGAAGAGATCAACAAGGAAGATCCTATTTAGTATGTAGATATTATTTGGGTAATTATTTTTGCTATCAGTGTTACATACAAAATCAAAAATGTATAAGAGATTTTGAAAATGGTGTATTTTGAAATTAATTATTATACATATTTATAAAAAATAAAAAAAATAATTTCAATTTTTTGTTTTTTTTTAAACGTTTAATTTCCTATATTTTAAAAATAGGTTAAATAGATAACCGTTTCTTTTATTATAAAAAAAAGTCTAAATAAAACACACACAATTTTTAAAATAATAATTTATTCAAGTGTAATATTACATTTTATAATTTTTTATTTTTGGGTTACAATATTTTTATAGGTTAACAGTTTTAATGACATAGGTTGTAGATCTAAATCGAAAATACGATCTAAATATTTTCTTTTTCAAACTATACTATGTGCTATCGAATTAAGAATATGTTTTTGTTGAGGTACAGAAATATAAAATGGTACATTGTTTTTATTAAGATAAATAACATTTTTACATATATCCATATCAAACTTAGATATTAGGTTCCAAGCAAAATATTCAATATTTCTATTACATTTTATTGATTTGTGTTTTAAGTTAATATGTATTCTGTCTTTTGTAACATAATATATTGATACAAAAGATCCTTTAAAATAATTGTTAAAATAATCGTTATAAGAAATGGATATTAAATTAATAATTAAGGAATTTAATATTTTTTCGAATGATTTTTTAAATGTTTCACAATCTGGAGATTCAACATATAAATCTATATCATTATAGCTTTTTGTACGATTTAAAAAATATGTAGGACATCCGTCAGCTATACATACATTACAATTGAGGTTATTTTTAATTTTATACATAAGTTGATAAATAAATTTAAATAATTCTATATCGTTAGGTTTTAAAATGTTTACATTAAATTTAGATATATATATATATATATATATATATATATATATATATATATATATATATATATATATATATATATATATATATATATATATATATATATATATATATATATATATATATATATATATATATATAATTATTTATATATATATATAATATATATATATATATATATATATTATATATTATACAATAATATATATATATATATATATATATATATATATATATATATATATATATATATATATATTATAAATTGACGTGTTATCGACCGTACTATATATAAACATATATAATATACAGTTCCAACCTTTAATGGTCCAACAGAAGACCCCAATGAACATGTAAAATTTAAAAATTCCTTCATCGAAATTTATCACACTCAATTATATCGATATTCAAAGAATTTCCAGAAATCAAAATAGCCAAATATAATGTTAAGAAAAATTTTGATTTATTCACAAAAGTTAAAGATAAAACACCCTTATTGTATAACAACAACGTCATTTATGAGCTGTCATGTTTGGGTTGTGAGGGTTGCTATGTTGGACAAACATCACAATGGTTAAAACAACGAATAACGCAACATAAAAGCGACTGTCGTTTGGGAAAAAACTCTTGTGCTCTAGTGGAACTTTATCAAACAACAGGGCACCACTTTGATTATTCTAATGTTAAAATTCTAGAACATGAAAGTAACTACAAGAGCAGATTATTCCTAGAAATGTACCATATAAAGAGAAATAATAAATGTATTAATTTTAAATCAGATACTAGTCAGCTTAGCAATATTTATTGCAATATTTTAAGATCAATTTAATTCATGTTGTTTTAGCTACATACTGTATATATATAGAGTTTATTACCAATTTTAATCCATTGTGTATATTTTGTGAATTGTTTTTGTAAGATATATTTTATTATTTTTTGGTGTTTCAGTCCCTTTTGTTTTTATCGACTAGATTAAGATTGTTTACCATATTTTCATTGGCATTCCTCATCTGAAAGTGCTTAGGTGTAGCATTGTTATGTTTTTTAAATTTGACTAACTCTAAGTTTGTAAGTACTATCTAATTTTAAGACTATTTAAAATGTTACTTATAGGTCCTTTTTTATATAATTTTTAGCTACTCCTGATGAAGTTAATAAATAGTTGACGAAATATTGGGGATAAAAACAAATGAGTTTTTATTAGTCACAGACCGCATACCTGATATAAACACACCTTTTTTTATATATATATATATATATATATATATATATATATATATATATATATATATATATATATATATATATATATATATATATATATATATATATATATATATATATATATATATATATATATATATATATATATATATATATAAAAATGTTAGGTTTAATGAAGGATGAACTTAATGGTACAATTATACAAGAATTTATTGGTCTTAGGTCTAAAATGTATTCTATAAAAATGTTTAAAACAGAGTCTGAATTAGAAGAGGATATAAAAAAATTACAAGCAAAAGGTATAGATAAAAAAGAAATAGAAAATTTTATTTTAAATTATAAAACTATAAAAAAAGCAAAAGGTATAACAAAAGCCGCACTAAATCAATTACATTTAACGATTATTATAAATGTTTATTTAGTAATAGTACGTCAAACATACATGAGAATATAATTAAATCAAAATTATATAATGTGTATACTATTCAACAAGAAAAAATTGCTTTAAATCCGTACGATGATAAAAGAATATTAAATAAGGAATCAACAGATACATTACCTTGGGGATATTTCAATGAATAATTTATTATTTTTAGTTCTAATTTAAATCGATTTATTTGAACATAAGGACCACATATATGATTCATATATATAAAAAAAAGGTAAAATTAAATTATTTTTTTATAATATATATGTAAAAATTATTTTTTTTTAGATTGATTTGAGAAGAACTCATTCAAATATAAATT
>JAHBCN010006625.1:0-32500 GCA_019359885.1 Listronotus oregonensis
AGATAGCTATTAAAATAGAGAAGTTTATAAAATAATTTATAGGCAAGTTGTATGGGTAATTTTTCCTAATAACGTTCCGAGATTTTCTTATAAGATTTAAAAAAAATATTTTTCCCAAGATTTTTTTTTAAATTTTCACACTATTTAAAATGTCTCCCGATATTTTTTTATTGCAGACAAAAGATCATAGTGTTGAACAAGTATTCTAGCAAAAAAGGTACAAAAAGTTAAATAAATGTTTTTAAAAATTAAAATTTAATACATTAAGATCTACTTTTTGAAGAAAAACCAAAATTGAAATATTTCGAAACCTATTAGGTTTTGTATTATTCATGTTAGGGTTAAATTTACTCCTTATATCTTCTTCTATTAGATCCCCAAGGGAATGTATCCACTAACCAGTAACCCTGTATAGCATAATTAGCAATATTTCAATGTCAACAACCTTTGCAAATCCTAACACTCTTTTAAAACATTACCTAGATAACACTTTGTCCTTTTTGTTAATGTTAGATTGCAATACGCGGATAAAAGCGCTTTAAAGTATTTTGTGATTAACGCTATCTGGTTTAGATCGTGATGGCTCCATTACGGGAACGTTGCGACGGTTGGAGAGAAACGTTTAATTGGGAGCACTAGGTGGCATGATCGAATAAAAACGAAAATACAGATATTGAGCAGAAAACTTTTTGTTTTTAATTTTTTATATAAAAGAAGAAAATATAGGAAACATATTTTTATTGTTTTGGTGAATGTATTTGGCACAAAATAATATTCGAGCATTTTGCTACATGAAACCACTTAGATCCTTCTCCCAGATGATAGAGTACTGCGTATAAAGACAATTGGTCCTCACGAAAATTAAATAGTAAAAAAAACAAATTCTTACAAACTCTAAAAAGCAAAATATTAAGCTGACAACTCTATAACAATCATGTTATAGATTGTTAAGATTTTTTATAAATAACCCAAGTCAACAAATTTAAATTTTTGTAAAGTAACATTCATAAAAATAGATTTCTTTAAAGTATTTAAGAGTCCCTAAACCGAAAATGAAAAGCTAATTACTGTAATACGTACAGTTTTTTTGTTATAAGGAGAAAAAAGAGGAGATGACAATTTTTACAATCTAATATATTCATTAAATTAATATAAACATACATATAAAACCTGTGGAATATATGCAAAAACATTTCTGGAGTGTTTTTTTGTTGCCTACTGTCACAGCAATACTTTGTAAAACACCCTTGAAGTCCTAGCGTCCTAGCAAGATACCTTTAACTTTTAAATCCCACTAATACTGTTCATATTTAACACGATTTAATATGGTTGCTAAGTTGCCATAGGTTTCTTTTACTGTCACTGAATGGCCTAAAGAAATAAATGGTTTTTTGTTTTCATTATGAAGTAGGACTGCTTTTAGGCTGTATTTTGACGAATATATGACTAAACGTCACTCGCTAGGATCATGTTCTATATTAAGCTCAATTATTAAACCATCAATATTACAACAGACACACAGCGACCCTTTCATTTTAAAAAAATATTTAAAATGTTACATTCCGTTTTTAGTAAAGTAAAACCCTTGCTTTTTTATCTAACAAATTCCAGTGTTGAAGTCTTGAACCAAAAAGTTCTAATTTTTGTTTTGACAATCCTAGGTCACGTACCAAGTCAACTAATTTATTCTTATTTATATTTTAAGTGAGATTCACTGGTAGTTGGTAAAATGTTGGGTTACAACTGGTGTTCTCAGGAAGTTGTGAATCAGATTCTAATAAAGAATTGGAATCACTGGGAAACACGATATCCAGGTTTAAAGGCGCTATCGGTACCGGTAGTTTTGAAGTCCCTTCTGTTTTGGTGATGCAAAAGTAGCAATCACTTACAAAATCAATAGGCTTTCTTCACACCACAGGAACAGCAAACGGCATAGAATTTTTCTAGCGATACATCCACTGCACTTAATTAACGTGACAACTCACACAACGAACATGCAGTGGCGGCTCTTCCTTAGGTTTGCAGGTTTGCGCAACCCCAAAAGGTTTAAAATAAAATTTAAAAAATATATATTTTAATCATTACATAGTTACACATTTTTTTTTTAATTCAAAAATCTTTATTTATATTATCTGGAAATAACAGCCAAATTATTAAAATAACTTGACTGCTTTCGCTAAAGTATCATTAATTTAATCGCGCGTCGCATCCTCGAAGCCCATGCGATGGTTGCAATCAAAAGGCAAACCCAATTGGATTCATTACGAGTACGCGTAAGTATATGGAGTTGCCTATCTTGGCATTTGGCGCTAATAAGCGGCATGAGGTTTGCAGTTAGAGTGCAAACGTTTGTTTATCTCGCGGGCTGATTTACGATTTATTGAAGTATAATTTGTTATTTTGGTTATCGCGCAGTATTTAATTGCATTTTTTTTAGAAATCTTTTGTGTGTTTAAAATAAATTCGGTGCAAAGGTGTATATCAGAGCCATTTGGTGGCTGATCTTTAGCTGATAAAGCGGAAATAAAAAGGGCCAATTCCTCATTTAAAAATAAAACAACCTGTGTCAAGTAAAAAAATTAGTTTTACCAGAACATTTAATGATAAGCTCTATAAAAAAAAACATACGTGGATGTGTGTCACACAGCCATGTTTAAGTCTGTCTATTTATTTTCATTAATTAATTTATTTTTTTAAAGAAACATTAGGATTGCAACCCCTTACTTTTTAACCCACAAGCCGCCACTGCAAACATGAAGAGCCCAACTGTTATCTTGATCCTCAATTTGGCACTTAAAATATAAAAAATAGGCCTTTTTTAACTTTCTCAGATAAGGATCTAGCCTGGGACATTATAATAAATCGTCCACATATATAACAAAACTTATCGGCTCGAACTTGCCATTTTATATCAAAATCGACTTAAACATTTGACTGTACTGTAAACGAGACAGAAACCAACTAAACTACAGGAAACAATAAAACTCTTAAAGGTTTGTACAATACTATGAAAATAGCCCCACTTCGGTCCTAGGACAGGTAAAAATGATTTTAAAGAGCGTATTATATAAGAGAAAAGCAGGTACTTGAAAATGGGACGTGCTAGGCCATTTCTGGGAAAAAGTGTTTTATAAACTACAAAAATAAGCATACTCATTAATGTTACAAAAATTAGATCGACTTGCGTAATTATAGATACTCCAAAATCATGGTTTAATGTCACAAATTATATATTTACTTTTACCAGGTACATTTATATTCATACATACATATTCCAAAAAGGAAAAAGGATATTCATTGTAATATTATAGAGGTCATCATAAAAAACGTATTATATTAAAACTCCTTAAAAGTCCTAATGTAAAAATAAATCAAATAAAAATTGTTAAAATAGTAAATCTCCATAAAATAATAAGATAATGACCCCCAAAATTATAGGTACGGTTAGCAAACCCGCAACTGACTTTTCTGTATTAAACCTTTGAATTTCCCAAAATTATCATAATCACTGACATGTCAAATATAGCTTCGATTAGTGAAAATCTCAAGTAAAATTAAGTGAGATCAAAGAACTTGAGAAAATGTTTTAAAATTATGCTACTTTTCTCTTTAGTAGTTTTTATCCACATGTTGCTACCTTGTAAATATAGAAGGTTTGTCATATGTTTTAATAAAACGTACCATTTGCATTGATAATACAAAATACCTGTTACTTACAAATTGTTTTAACGTATATATAAAGCAACCATTGCCACAAATCAAAAAAACCTTTTCTTTGCTGAATTACTTTACAAACGTATCCTGCTTGGAGATGTTTTTTCACACTTTCTGAATTTATGTTGTCACTCTACTGGCGGGTTATTCAGATAAAATTTAAAACAATAAACCGTTATTTTGGAGTATCTATAATAATTTATAACAAATCTTAACAATTTATGACAAAACGTCATAAAAGAGAAAAAAAAACTATCAGAATTTCCTAAGTTTTTAGAGCAAAAATTTATTAAAATTTGGTTAAATTTTTTGTTTTAGTTTAAGTTAAAGTTAAACGGTGGGCGAATTGCCAACGAAACGTAGATTAACAGTTTTGATTTGGGTTTTTTAAAGGGTTTTCTTCTTTTTTGCTGCAGGCAATTTGCTAGTTCATAGGCGTCAATAGGGCTGTACAGGGTCAGTTTGTTATATCTCGGGGCCTGGACTAAAGAGATCTCATTTTTCAAAAAGTAGTCATAAAACTTATTATTACAATGTATTTTTTTGTTTGTGGGGCGCTAAAATTTGCTTCGAATGTGTAGTCGCTTACCTCAGGTGAGTTCAGTATTCAATAGAACCTTACGAATCTATATAAATAAAAGACTAATAAATGTTTGACAAATTTTTAATAAAAAAAAAGATGAATATTAAATATCAAACAGTTATCAAAATATGTAAGTCCTTATCAGGATATCAACACTATTACATAAATTAAAACCCTTGTATTATTTAAACAAAATGATATTAATAAATCATAATTATAAAAAATTTGCTTTTTATTATTTTTTTTTTATATGACTCGTTGTGAATAATTTGGAAAAATAATAAAAAAAAATATGAAAATTTTATTCGACTCGATTAATTTGTCTTTGATGATTTTTTTTTAACTTTTAATTAAAATTTATTTATTATTATAATAAAATATTTATTTGGTCCAACAATTATTAAATAAAAATAAACCTTTCAAATTAATATCTATTTTAAGTTCGGACCTGTCCGTTTTCTCCTATCGGCGAGAAATCTTATTAAACTTAATCTGGTTTAAAATGTCCATTCTAATTTACCTGTTTGCTTTTACAAACCTTAAAAAAACTTTGTTCTTTGATACAAAAAAAAAGGATATAATATGACTGGATTATTAAAAAACATTAGCTGGATACCATTGGATGATGTTCCTTTTGCAAATCAGCTGGTTGACGAACTTTGTTTACTTTTTTATGTTATAAAAATCGGCACAGATGTTATGAGATTTGCCACTGTCTCCAGGTAAACTGATTAAATATACTTTAAATTAACTTTTATATTTACTTTAATTAACTTTACATTTTTTTAAATGTAAAGCTTCGAAGGAGAAACCGTATCAACTTGTTAGATTATGTCTAGAAAGTCACTATTGATGAATTATTTTGTCTTCTTCCCGTTTTCGGGGATAACTCGTTTATAGACCCCATGAACAATCGCCACTATTTTAGGTATCATGGCGTCTTTCCAGGCACCTAGATGAAATGTTAACTTGACAAATAGGGCAATTTTGAATAATAAAATTTTAACTTTATAACTAAGTCTTACTTTTCTGTTATTACCTGGGCAGCTATAATCTCACTTGATATTTAGAAAATTTAATGCTCTTTTTAATGTTGTATAATAAATAATAATGTACGTTTGATATTCATCTTCCACAATTATTTGTATGTAAACAAATCAATGTCATTATTTTTGACTTCTTATATATTAATTTTTTTGTATTTTTCAAATAAGCCTCCGTTTAAATTTTATAACTAATAACTTAATCTAAATAAATCATAATTTTGCAAATCTTTTAGGACTTACTACAACTTTTAACTCTTTATATTAACTCCACAATATGAGTTTTATAACCTCGATTTTTGTCTGTTAAGGCGTCCCGCAATTTACGCAAAGATTAAAGTAATAATTTTTAGTTTTTTCTTACATATCTTTATATCACGAAAAAGATGGTTTCTTTTTCCATATTTTGATATAAAGTTTGATAGGTTTCTCATTACGGCCAGTTTAATACATCTCATAGCATCATTAAATGTCACCATGTTTCACTAGTTTTAAAATTGTCTTTTTTCTTATTAAAACCCAAACACTTTTGTTATTTTGCGGTCAAAACTTAGTTTATACTTAACTCTACCTTATTCTAACTAGATCTAATCCTAATATTAAGTAATATTCCAGAAGTCAATAATTTTTTGTTTTGCCTAGGGTTTATCATGCATTAATGTTTATTTTGGTCAGTATAATCACAACCCTCTGTATATTTATGAATGTTTTGTTATAAGTAGCATTACATATTTATTTTATACATTAGGCCTTTCAATCACTTTTATAGACTTATTACACTCAAAGTCATTGTCCTCCGATATTTTCCGAAGTGAATTTCTGTGATTTTTTTTTCTTATGTATTTAAAGTTTGCAAAATGTCTCATTCTGTTTATCATAGTAACCTTATGCCTTCTTCTTGCATATAATACAATTTTTAAATTTCTGCAACTCAAATTAACCCTTGAAATTTTTTTTTTTATGTTTTTGCCCCTTTCTTTGTATTTTATAAAGAAAATTTATATTAAATATCGTTACATAAGGTTATACTATCTCAAATTTTCCCCTTAGGAATTAAATATTTAAAAAAGAGCTTTTTGCATGTATTGCATCCAATATGCTTTATAAAATCAACTTACTTTAAGACCAGAATATAGGTAGGTATATAAAATAAATTATTGTCAATTACATCTACCTACAGATATTTTTATTGTCATTAGTTATCATTATTGTTGTGTTGTCGTGGTATTGTTACACTGCAATAAATATAAGAGTCAAATTTTATTTCAAATTGTATTGCAATTATATTGCATTTAAATCAAGCATAAATGCAAAATATAAGCGATTCTGATAAGTTTTAGGTGATGTAGGTAGAAGCTGATGGGGCGGTATTTAGACTGATCCCTATGAAGTCAAAACTTATATACAAAGCGGCTTATAAAAGTTTTAAGGTATAATGTAAAGCAAAGTAAATCGAAAAATAAACCAAAATTATTATTTTTGCATTCCTTAATCCATTTAAAACCAAGTGATGCCTTATCTTACAACAAATGATAATTTAACAAATTGTTTAAACTGTACAAGTCCATTTTGATGTTAAATTGCGTTGAATTGTTTATGAAATGATAAAAAACTCAAATTATGCTTTAAATGTAGGGTGATTATTTAAAGTGCCCAGTGCAAGAAATGACCAATTTTTAAACAAAAAATAAATTAAAAAAGCATACTTTTTGCATGGTTTAAAAAAAAATACATTTATATCCAAGAATAATATTTTTTTTTACTTTTGTGTTCTTTGAACGCATAGAAGGGGTACCAGTTACTTTTTAATTATTTATAGTTTAAAAAAATATTTATAATAATAAATCCATGTTGTAATGATTCTATATTTACTATTTAATATTTATTTTAAAACTCTGCCTTTAAATAACTCAGGTAGAGATTATTCTTAATAAAAGGTATAACTTATAATTTTACAAAACTAAAAAAAGTGGCAAACCAAAAAAAAAAAAACCACTGAACGTGATTCTACACTGTCTAAAGAGTTACATATTTAAATATATTTTACTATTTTCCTTAAACGCGGCATTTAATTACCATAGCATTAAAAAAAGATAACAAATAATTAATACTTAAATTACTAGATATTAGAGCTACACAGTTCTCTTAAGGTAATAATGTTAAAACCCTTTTTCTAATATTTGTGTTTTTTTTTAAGTTTTATTTACTTTAATTCTACATGTACTCTAGTATATTTTGCATACTTATAAAAATAAGCAGATCTGCATAATAACAGACAGCCAAGCGTCACTGGGGGCACTAGTAAACCCCGAGGTAACGTCCAAGCTGACATGGGAATGCCAAAAAGAACTGAAAGTCCTGGGAGAACGCAAAAGAGTAACTCTCTTGTGGGTGCCAGGACATTCGGGAATAGAAGGCAACGAAAAAGCGGATTAGCTAGCGAGACAGGGATCATCCACACCATACTTTGGGCCAGAACCTGCCCTTGGAGTGACCAAAACCACAGCACGAGGGCAAACCAGGGAATGGATCCGAAACAAACACGAGGAATACGGGGGAAACCTCAGTAGAATTAGACATGGAAAAAGCTTCATAAGGGGCCCATCCAAAAAAACGAAGGAAGAACTACTCAGAGTAGGAAAAGACTTCGCATAACGGTAGGGTTGCTAACAGGTCACGATAGCCTAAGAGGACACCTACACAAGATAGGCTCATATAATGGGGACCCAAGTTGCAAAATGTGCGACGAGGGGGAAGAAACAGCCTACCATATCCTGTGCAAATGTGAAGCGTTGAATCACAATTATTTGGGCAGCCGAAATGAACCCACAGGAATATATCAACCAACCAGTCTCGGGATTATACAGACTTGTGGAAGGAACGAGACTAATGGGAGGATTGGTATAAATGATAATGGGAGATTAAGCACAAAACGCAAAAGAGGCTGCGCTGCCTCCGGTAGTCAATCAAGACGGCTCCCAGGGAAGAAGAAGAAGAGATATTTTGCATATGTTATAAGATACATTTAATCTGTGCAGGTAGGCAAACAATTTCAACTTTTTTCCATAAAAAATCATTATTTAAGTGATTTTTAAAATAACATTAGTGGTAATTTTATTTATGTTATAATATTCTGTATTTTATTAACTGCAGTAAATGCAAATTACTGGCAGCGTATACATCATATTTCTCCCTAAATCCATTAGTTCTGACCACATCAAAACTTTATTCCTAGAAAAATAAATTATCCCGTAATTCCGATACTATGGATTATTTGTGCCTATCTACCTTATTTTATTATCCCGTCAAAATCCACATTGTAAAGTTTATTATATTAAAAGTATACATAAAAACCCTTTGGTTTTAATTAATTAATATTGCTTAAATTAAGATACACAATAACTAGCAATTTCCTCCAATATAACCGCATAATTACGAAAGTAGTACTGAGATAATTTTAATATGGTAGCGGAACTGAAACTATTCATACGCATGCAGCTCACAATTAACATAGCATAAAACTTCTTTTTAATATTTTACCGTTTACTGGTAATAAATTAGGCGTAAAAGTGTTCATCTTTTAAAAATAATAAAAATAAAGTCATAAAGAAAATCTAACAATTTTTTTAAATGGCTTAATTTATTGGCGCCTAAAAAATGATTACGTGAAACCTATAATATACGAACGTCCTTATGTGTATTTCTTTATTATCTTAAGTGAAGGCTGCTTAACCCCAGGCCCGCCCGATTTTTAAATGGCCGGCGGAAGCAAGTCCTGAACTACCCACCAAATTGATAAACCCCGTCAAAGCAGCCGCGGTAGGAACGAAGTGCCCGCGAGGACTAAGCTGAGCTTTGCATTTGTGTGAGTGCACATAGATAGTGTCCTCCTCCTCCCCCACCGTTGTGTTCACACGTCGTTGTCGTGATTGGGCCCAGTAGGATCTTTTAAAACATGCGCTAGAGTTGCTGGTTATCGGCAACTCTTTTGGCTAGCGTATGGAACGGGATCCGAAGCTAAGATGAACACAAGGCTTAACTTAAGGTGTTAGCATACCGTGCTGATGAGTGAATGACATCCTGTGCCTTAAACAGGTGTCTCGAACGGTGCCAAAAGGGCGACCTCTCAGAGTATCTAGCCTTAATGTAATGCGGGGCTCTGCCGTGGTGAACTATTACTTCCCTAGCTCCAAACAGAAAGCGGACAGCGCTTTCATTGGAAAAAAATGACAAAGGTGCGCTGACGAAAACGGATAAATCCGTTTCGAGAGGTGCCACCCAAGGTCTCAAGCAGACAAAGGTGCGCCGACCGAAACGGGTGAATCCGTTTCAAAAGGTGCCCCTAAAGTCACCGGCGCCTGTTTTACAGGGAGGGGCTAATCCTACCGATCAAACAGCTGCTTAGAAAGGGATCCCTAAATCCAAACAGAAGGCGGACAGAACCGCCTTCATAGGGAGAAGGGTTTCCTGGCTTTAAACAAAAAGCGGATAGAACCGTTTTCATAGGGTAAGGCTGGAGATGCGGCCTCAGAAGAAACATCTGGCTCTTGTAACGAATGACACCGAATTCGTAATCAGGAGGCATAATAACTACGGAAAGATATGTCTAATGAAAAGTACACCTAATTTTTATTGTGTGGCAGTGTTATTTTACAATAAGTATTTTTTTTTAAATTTATTTAAACTAATAGGATTGCCTGATAAAACAAAACTACGTATTTCTTATATGGCTATAGCTGCCAATTAAACCATTAAAACTAAAATTTTCTACAGTGTTGTATTAGTAACTTTATTGTCATAAAATAAAAAGTTAAAGACAAAGTTTAAAAGATTAGCTAATATAATGGTTAATGAGTTACCTTTATAACAAAATTAAGTTTAAAATACCTTTACATGTGAATAAGCCGAAATGTGAAACCACAGTTATTTACAAGGACCCCCAAAATTAAATCCAGATAGCAGAAACCTTTTGTTTTCCCAGCCGTTAAACTCTCACACTGAATAAATGGCCTTGTAGAAAGGGTTTTAAATGCAGCGCAAATAAAGTTTTAAATGTAAAATAAATATTATTTCGCCCACTTGGAAAGTTTGCAAAAGATATTACCTTGTCATTACGGGCTTCACATAGCGTTTAATACTAACGGTAATTATTTAATTAAACAATCAAAATAAAACAAGACTTTTTGGCTACTAGCCCCATGACTTGGAGTTTTAATTTTTTTTTTATGACACCGATGGTACTTTAGTACTTAGACTTTGAACCTTCGTGGACTGTCTGAAGATTAAAAAAAATGTTAAATAATTATGCAAACATCGATTATACAATAAAATTTTATCCTTTATTAAAAGGAAAAAGAGTTTTTAAAATATTTATAATAATAATTATACTTTGGTTTATTTGTAATTAATCGAAGAGACCATCCATCTATCCAAGTATGACTATTTTTTGGGTATGTGTAATCCAGGTAATTTGCCATTTGTAGGGAACATATATTTTATCATTATTTTAAAAGTGGGAATGTTTTTTTTTCGGTTTTAAGGGGACAACTTTTTACTATTTAATTAAATTATACTATATATGACTGTGTCATTGTCTTTTTTGTTGTTTACGCAATTACTATTTTTTTGGATCATTTCCCTTACAATAAGTTTATGGTAGTTTTTATCATAATCCATTATTTTTGTTTCTACACAATTAAAAGTATGATTTGTTTCGTGACCATTTAACTGATTGGTGAAATATTGGGTTGTAATACCTGGGTATTTTTGGAAAATTTGATGTTTTTTATGAAATATTTGGCTTTGTCTCTGTATTTAGAAGATGCCTAAATTGCCCCATCTGCTAGTGCTAAAATGACACCGTGTTTTTTATGTCACAGGTGGTTTGTAATTAAGGTATCTTACAAAACTTGTTCGTTTGGTGTACCAAATTGTTTTTCGTTTCGGTTTTTCTTGAGTCCCTACAAGGATCAATTTAAGAAATTTAGTTCAATCTCAAGGGTAAATTGCAATTTTGGGTGATATGAGTTAAATTTGTCCAACACTTTGGTGATTTTATTTTCTGGGATCACCGTAATGCAATTATTGACATAGCTTTTAAAAAAGGTAATTAGAATATCCAAATATTCTATGACCATCTGTCCAACTGTCGATGAAATTGGTGCACCCATTGCACATCCGTCGAGTAGCTTATAAAACAAATCTTTGTATGAATAGTAATTTCTGGTAAGGGTAAGCTTTACTGCATTAATTAGATTGCCTTGTGAGAAAGAGAGGTGTAATTTTTAAGAAAATCCCATTTTTCCTTTAGAATATGTGTTACAAGTCGGCTGGAATATTTGTTTACAATAATACTACACCCAGATATATTAATTTATAGTTATGCGGTATTGCTGTTTTATCTAGAAATTCTTTAAGGGTAAAGGAATCTTTTATGCAGTATTACGTTAATTTAAGAAATCCGATCGGATAGATATTTAGACAAATTATAAAAAATAAAAAAAAATTAAAACTTGTTATAAAAACAATTTCCTTAAAAGTTTTTAAACAAATTTTAAAATCAGAAAATAGTAATAAAACAGCAATAGTAAGCACGTGTGAGTAAAACAGCAAAATAAACGACCTAATTAGTGACACTAACACCTATAAAAAAAAATAAAAGTGATAAAACGGACGTATACTAAAAACAAAACAATGCGCTAATAAAAAATATGTTGAACAAAAAATTAATTAACAAGCAAGAATCTAAACCATTAGCTATACACAATGCCATTTTACCTAAAGTATATAGGCTACCTAAATTACATAAACAAAACATTTCCCGAAGAGTCATCGTCTCATCTATTTAACCACGGTTTTATAATTTGTCTAAATATCTATCCGATTGTATTTCTTCAATTACCAAACCAAACGAATACTGCATGAAAGATTCCCTTACCCGTTAAGATTTTTTAGATTAAACAGAAATACCGCATAACTATAAATTTATATATCTGGATGTAGTATCGTTGTATTCAAATATGTCAACCGATCTTGTAAGACATATCCTTAAGAAAAAATGGGATATTCTTAAAAATCACACTTCTCTCTCATAAGTCGATATAATTGATGCCGTAAATCTTACGCTTACCAGTAATTTGTTTTCATATGAAGATTCCTTTTATAAGCAACTCGACGGATGTGCCATGTGTGCCCCTATTTTACAGTTCATATTTGCTTAAAACAGTTTTAATTCAACAAATTTAAAAAAAAAGTGTTAACCCAGATACTGCCACTGGTCTTTTAAAAGGACACTAACAAAAACGATATTTCTCGAAATCTTGGAATTTTTTTCACAGAGATGTCGCTACTATAACTGTTCTGTTTAAGAAGTTCCTTAAACAATTTTGACGTGTGACAGTGATTTTGTGTTGTTTGTTTGGTTATAGAGACGCGCGTTTTTCGTTAAGTTTATTTGATTCTGTCATGGGCAAGAAATGGTAAGAAATACTTTATTGTTATTGTAGATTTATAACGTTTATTTATGAATACGAATACAAACAGTTGAATTTATAATACTTAATATTTAAAAACTTTTTTACATATGTATGGCAGCAATGTAATCTTTGTAAACAATGCTGTCCTTTCAAAACCAGTGGTAATATAGGCTACTTTTTAGGTATTGGAAAACCGTTAACTCTAAATGAGTTATTGGAAGAGGTTGCAATATTGATGACGATGCTAGGATACCCGACGCAATAGTGGTCCTACCACCAACAAACGCTAATGGGGATGTTACAGATGAGGACTCTGGTGATGATGAAAATGTTACCATGGATAACCTTCCAGGTAATTGGTTTTTTTATTGTCTTGATTTTTTTCTCAAACACAAGTTATTTTTTCATTCGTTATTTTTTATTTATCACTCACTCCAACCTAATAATTTTTATAATAATCTTTATACAGGGTGTCTCAAAAAAAGGTGCATGCGTAACAAACATTTTGATTTATACTATCGTACTTTTTTATAATTATTTCAGGTAGTTTACTGAATTCGCAGGCTGAAACTATTTTCAAAACAAATATTGATGACATGGATGAGGATGATTCTGAAGATAGTGATGATGATATTCCCCTGTCTAGTTTTACGAAGTATAAGAAAAAGCGAAGGAATAATGACTGGATTCAAGAGGATATCACAGATACGTTACCAATCTGGGCCACGAGGTTGGTCCAAAATAATTGGTCACCATAGATATATTCTGCTTTTTCGACGAAGAACTCTGGGACATTTTAACTGTATATACTAATAGGTATGCCAAACAGCATAATAGAACTGGTGATGTATCTAAAGACGAGTTTTTTGGAGTTCTGATTTATAGTGGTTATTGTGCTGTTTCAAGAAGACCACTATACTGGGAAAATAGCTCTGATGGAAATCATAAGATTGTATGCAAGCTATTTCAAGAAACTGATTCAATTTTATCATGCAAATTACATTGTAACAACAACCATAGTTTGGATTTGAATAATAAGTTCTCAAAATCAACCTTTTCTTGAACATCTAAATAAAAAGTTTTTAGAGTTTCACCCACTTAAACAAAACCATAGTATCGACGAGTCGATGATCCGTACTTTGGACGTCATGGCACGAAACAATTTATTAGAAAGGCAAACCAATTAGATGAGGCTACAAGTTTTGGATGGGGACAGACCACAAAGGTTATTTGAGTGGTTTGAACCCTATCAAGGCTCGACGACGAAACTAGATGAACGGTACAAGGATTTAGGGTTTGGGGCGAACGTCGTTTTAATCTTTTGTTGACAAACTAATGTCAGAGAAAGGTCGTTTACCATTTCATCTTTTTTGACAATTTTTTCACCTCTTGGGATTTGCTTTTAGTCCTAAAAGACAGAAGTATCAAAGCAACTGGCACTCTAAGAGAAAACAGATTAACGGTTCCTGTAATAAAATCCAATAAAGATCTGAAAGGAGAAGAAAGAGGCTTCTTTGAATATGCTTTGGATAAAACGGAAAATATCATAGTTTGTAGCTGGAATGATAACAACGTGATCACCATGGCTTCAAACTGTGAGTCTTATTTCCTGTTAACAGTGTCTCGCGATTTTCACAAAAAGAAAAGAAAAATAAATATGCCCAACCCAAATTGATCAAGACATACAATCAAAATATGGGTGGGGTAGATAGAAACTGACCAAAATATTAGTCTATATCGGTAAGCATAAGAGGAAAAATGGTACTTTCCCTTGATTAGTCATGGCTTAGACATGGCAATTCAAAACCCTGGCAACTCCATCGTCATTATGGCGGAAAAAATGGACCAATATGCATTTAGAAGATACATCGCAAAAGGAATTTTGGAAAACATAAAAAACAACCAAGCGAGGACCTTTGCACCTAGGGTGGATGACAGAGAATACTCACGGTATGATGGAAGAGACCATCTTATTATTTATCAGGAAAATCAGATTAGATGCCGTTTATGCCACAAAAAGTGCAGTTTCGGTGCAATAAATGCGATGTAGGATTGCATCCCAAAACTGCTTTCTCACATATCATAGTCAGTAAGGTTTGTTTCATTTATTATTGTCCTGCTTTTTAAAGAAATACATTTTTTACTGTTTCTAGTTTTTTTTTTAAATTCAAATAGACCTACAAAAATAACATACTTTAAAAGTCTTTGAAGCCCCTTATACTGCCACTGGCCTTTATAACGGACGGTTGATATCTAAAAAACCACTGTAAATATAATAAAAACATAATTTTTACGCCCCAAGTGAAGCATTTACAGTAAAAAAATAAACTTAAAAAAAAAATAATTTCGGGAGTATCTGGGTTAAAAATAATGTATTTTTTACCTTATATTTTTTTATCAAGTAAAAAACTATACTTATTTTAAAAGTTATCATATTTACTCCTAAAAATACTTATTAATAATTTTTGGTTATTGACAAGTTTTTTTTAGGTAAAAAATAAAATACTTGAAAATAAATGCATTATTAAACAATAGCACAATTTTTTTGTAATAAAATACAATGATGACAACAGACCTAAAGCATATTTTTTATTAAAAAATCAAACCTTAAATAAAAATCATATATTAACCAGTAGCTGTTTGTGGGTGAAAAAAATTATTTTATTTTTGCTGCTTAAAGGAACATAATGGACATTAAAAACTTTACAAGAAATAATGCAAGGTCACATTAATGATAATAAACATATAAATGTTGAAAATGTAAAAAATGACTAAATTGGGGATAATATTAATGCAGCTGTATTGGAAGATGGAAAACATTACAACAGTCTTGTTTTTCGGGCCCAGAAGTTTTGTCATCTTTTTTGGACATTAAACAACTTAAATGCCATCAGAAATTAGAAAATATTAACAATAATGGCATAGCAGCTAATAAAAATATGAAACTGGTGTCGCTAAATGGGGAAATAATTTAATCTAGCAGCAAGATGCCACGAAAGAGCGAAAAGGACAAAAAAAAAGAAGATGAAACAATGGAAATACATCTAGTGAAAACGAAAAAACCTAGTAGAAAATGTAACTAAGGATAATACCGAAAATGATAAAGATTATGTATTCAAAGACACAAGTATTAAAGGTATTATAAAAAAGCAAGAATGACACTAAAGAGATAAACATTAATTGAATAATGAAACAGTTAAGTTAACATTATGACACGATTTTCAAATTAAGCCCTGAAAAAGACAAGTAGATAGAATAAAGTTAGGAATGCTAAAAAATTACAACCATTGCGTCAAAATTGCAGAAATAAACATAGAGAAAAGTTAAATGATTGATCAAACACAAAAAATATTTGATAAATAAAACAATTTGGGCACCTACGATCGACATGTCGCATTAATTGCGATCCTTATTACGGTACATAATACTAAATTTACAAGGTCTCATGTTGAAGGTAACGCGGCCAAAAACGGATTACAAACATTTATTTACAACTTTAAGGTAAATGCTTAAAACAATAGTGTTTGCTAAAGTTGCTTTTGGGCTACATTAGATAAAACAAAAAAAAATCATAACTTGTTCTATAAAGAACAAAATCCCTTCTACTAGTGGAGTAACCCATTAAGATTTACGAGGTACCCATACTTCCAAGCATAAGACAAGTGATACTAAAATAAAGACATTTATTATTTTTTTTAAGGAGATTATCCCAAGAATAATTATACTCGTTAATGAACGTATCAAGTATACAAAATTTCACGAACCAGGTTTAAAATTTAAAAAGTCAAAAATGATACATCCGATAAATATGACACTTTACTGGCTAGAAAAAAAATTGCGGTAACGAGAATGAAAAGTCAAGGATAGAAGAAGAAATAAATAAATATTAAGCTTGTGCAGATAAAGCTTATATATTAAAAAGGTATGACAAAGAAATGGAAGCAGATGATGAAATTTAAGTGACAAATGCTTTTGATCTCCAACAGGTTTTACAAACACCGTATCTCTCCACAAATAAAAGTTATTATTTAAGATAGTTAGCAACCATTAATTTGACAATACATGAGTGTAAATTGGGAAAATCTATTTATTTTATTTGCCCATAATGTACAGCTGGCAGGGGCGCAAATGAGATATCGTTATGTCTATTTTGTCACATTTTTAATATACTTGTGCGGGGCCAAATGGGGACTTAATTGTATGTTTTATAATTCAGTATGAAATTTAGCAGCATCGTAGACTAGAAATAATAATGGACCACAAATTTCTAGTGCCAGGTCATACACACATATAATAGGATGTTAATCATATCGTTATTAAAAGAGCAAAAAAATGCCATTTTGGTATTAATACTGGAAATTGGTAATTTGTTGGCTAAGAATCTTCAGCAATTTTATATTGATCTCCCTGTAGATGCAGTAATAAAGAAAGACAGATTTAGATAAATACCTCTTTATTACCTACACCATTATTTCAGGAAAAACATTTTTTTTTCTAAATATTAATAAGCGCTTTTTACGTCTTCTGTATAATATTAAGAATAATATTGTAGAAGCATTTCTTTGTTTCATATTTTTTTTATTTGTTTTAAAAACGTTTAATGAAAAATAGTTATTCCTAACAAATAGAGTTCAAAATTAAAAATAATAAGTCCTTTTGGGGTATAGCTATTACATGTTCATGAGTACCAAGTCTACCTTATTCTTTTGAGCGAAAATTAAAAGATAAAAGTTATAAATGTACATGTAATAAAAAGGTTATAAGTGTAAGTTTTATTTTTAAAGTATTATACTTTACATTATTTTGGAACTATATTTCAAATATATTCTTTAAAGAATTAACATACCAAAAAAATAAATTTAATCAAAATCTTACTTATGACCTTTTAAGTACCGACCATAGTCTGGTTCTAAAAAGGTACAGAGAAAATGGTTTGTGATTCGATTTTCACAATGCTTGTATATGATACATTAGTACCAAGAGACACTTTACCCACCCGATATTTGGTGCAATGCAAAGTAACAACGCGTGGTTTGAAGATAATTGTAATTTTAAAGATTATTAGTTCTTGTATTCTAATTTAAGAAATCACAAAAGGTGGGTATTATTGAGCAACCGAAAATAGGCCCACAAGAATTAATCAACCAACCGATCTCGGAGTTATACAGACTTGTAGAAGAAAGAAGACTAGTGAAAGGGGTTGGAATAAAACAAAATGGGAGATTAGGCAAAAAAATCCTAGGAGGCTGCGTTGGTAGTAAATTGAGACGACTCTCAGAGAAAAAAAAGAAACTCTAAAGTATAATTGTCAAAAATATTTTGACGAGTTTATATTGTTGCCAGATTTTTAAGACTTATCTACAGTGTTTATAAAAAGTGACAAAAAGTGTTATACGTTCAAGTCAACCCTAATAGTTAGTTAATTACCCTGTGAATATACAAAGTTTGAAATACCTTGTTTCCTCAAACTTATAATTAATTATTCTGAACATTAAACGGTTTGGATCATTAATTTAATAAGCTTGAATGAAGCAGTGGCGAATGCAGTTTCTGTTTTCAAATGTTTTGTCATCGTCACGTCGTTTTTAAGAGGTATTTATAAAAAGTCTTGACGGAACATTAAATGCATAGTTAGTTATTTTTAATAAGATAATAGTATACGCATTCTAGATTTCAGTGTATGGGTAAAACGAAAATATTTTTAATATTGTTTCATTACTGCTGTATTATACCTATATATGAGTACATTAAAATACACGACTCTTAACCCCTTCTGCCCTTAAAATGTGTCCCGGTTTACAGATTTTCTCAATTTTCAGAAAAACTACACTAGCTAGAAAAAATTAATCTAGGACTGAATTGTTAATTACGAAATTACCCACAAATAAGCTTTAACATTCATTTTGATACGAGTTAAAGTTTTCAAAGTATGCTGCGTCAACGTTGACTGAAAATCTGCTCTTAGCAAAAATAAAACATTTAATACATAGCAAACAATACTATATATATATATATATATATATATATATATATATATATATATATATATATATATATATATATATATATATATATATATATATATATATATATATATATATATATATATATATATATATATATATATATATATATATATATATATATATATATATATATATTTTTTTTGTTTGCGAAAAATAGGTTTTTATTGTATTTATTATAATTTAAAATAATAGTCAAGGGCATTTAAATCAAAATCGCCCAAATAGCGGAAATATTTTGAGCCAGCAGATATCGAGATGCGGCATTAGAATTACCCGGGGGTGCTCGGGGGTCCCTCCGTGGGTTTGTCTGGGGTCATTCTAATGCGGAAATTGCATAGTCCATGAAAATGGCTCCAAAATCGTTACTCGATTTTCAGGCATGCTGCCATTTCTGCCCCAATTCACCCCCTGGACACTCCCACGGGGCCACCCCTGAGCACACCCGGGTAATTCTAATGCCAGAATCAAGATCGACAGTCCCGAAAACCCCCGAGTAACGAGTTTGAAGCGATTTTTAGGCATGCTGCCATTTCTCCCCCAATTCACCCGCCGGACACCCCCACAGAGCCACCCCCGAGCACACCCGGGTAATTTTAATGCCAGAATCGAGTTTGGCAGTTCCGAAAACCCCGAGTAACGATTTCCAAACGATTTTTCCAAGTTTGCAGTCGTTATTATAATGGTACAAGTAATGATGCAATTGGAAAATGCATTTTCCGGCCCAGAAGGCATTTTTCAAAAAATGCATGAACCAGACTTCCTAAAGTCGTTTTCTGGGACCTTCCTGAACAGAATGCAGAAAACCGCATCTCGATATCTGCTGTCTCAAAATATTTCCGCTATTTTTCCTAACTTCCCTGGACTATAAATCGGTATTGACATTATTATTTATTTGGGTTTTGTTGAAGCCCTGACACTGTATGCGAATGGTGGAGCAACGCAATCCAACTTTTATACATCCACATCTTTTTCCGCACCCTTTTTGCAGCTTCATGATACTATTATAAGTATCGACTGTGGAGCTGGTGACTTTGTGGTATATACGGGGGATTTGGAAGGTGAAACTAAATTCGGAGATGTCAACATAAAGCGCATTGATACTGTCAAAACAATTTCGTATTCTAGCAAATCAGTAAAAACAGCTGATAATGGAAAACGGATTGTCTATACCAGCCACTCTCCAAAGGATTTACGCGACTGTTTTTGTCATGAATTAACGACAGTACCTCTTTCATTGTTTAAAGAAAATGGAGGAATGAGAAAAACAAAAAAATAACCCTATACGACGTTTTTAATGCTGTCCCTGAGCCGACAATTGTCAACGATCGATTTAACGTTTTAGATGGCGGGTTCTGGTTCTCTGATCCATAAAGTGATATTTACGCTGCTTATGTCAGGTACATTCAAAAATGTTACGGAGAAAAGGTAATGGTTGTATTCGACGGTCAGATTTTGCAGCTTAGCAACCAACTGAACCACGAGAGGATAAGAATATTTACAGCTAGTACCTTATTGTTAATTGTTCACACTGCAGTAAAAGAAGCCGAAAGAAAAGGAATGTCGTAGTGGTTGGGTAATATATAGATTTGTTGATACTTTTACTAGGTCTTACTCCACTAAACAAGAATATATTCTTGCTTAAAAAAGTTCAAGGAACTGTCAAGAAGAGGATCTACAGCACTCGATGCTTAATTGATGGAGTTGTGGTCAAAAATTGCAGGGAATCGATCCTCTTTCTGCATGCAATAAGTGGTTCGTAATACTTCATCAGCATTCTACGAAAAAGAAAAGGTTCACTTTATTCTGCTCAGTAAAACAAAACGGCTTGCAGGGTACGAGAAATATTTTCAATAACCCAGATGCTACATACAAGCAAGTAGTAGAAGCAGGAGAACGCAAAGCGAAAAAAGTTTGAACGAGTTAGAGTACATCCACTTTAACAAATATAATATTGGTCTGAGGATAATTACAGTGATCTCATTAAAGCTACCACCTTTTTCAGCTGCAGCTTGTCAGCATTCAATGCATCAAGTTTAATTATGACGAGGAAACGCATCGAACCCAGAAAACTGGGCTGGAAAAAAATATTAACTTTTTAACTCCCGTATATACCACAATGTCATCAGCTCCATAGTCGATACTTAAAATAGTATCATGTAGCTGCAAAAAAGTCTGCGCAAAAAGATATGGATGTGTAAAAGTTGGACCATTCGCATACAGTGTCAGATTGATTTGTTTTAAATTATATTAAATACAATATAAACTCATTTTTCGCAAAAATAATAAACATTATTGTTTGCTCTGTATTACATGTTTTACTTTTGCTAAGTGCAGATTTTCAGTCAACTTTGACGCATCATACTTTGGAAACTTTAACTCGTATCAAAATAAATGTTGGAGCTTAATTTTTGTTAGTAATTTAGTAATTAACAATCTAGTCCTAGACTAATTTGCCTAGGTATGTATGTTTAATGTACATATATAGTTATAATACAGCAGCAGTTTAAAAAATTATAAATTTTGCCGCAATAAAATCCAGAATGAATATAAGTACACTCGAAGATTTCTTAATAATAATACCAGTTTTATCGGTTTATCCAATAAGCGTGATTTATTGTTTTTTTATTTTGAAAGCTTGTTTAAGTATAAGATACTCACCATGCCGTGCATGGCAGTAAATAAGCCATTTGTCTTCTGTTACATTATATACACAAAAATATAAATATTGCATTTTACCCCAACTTTAAGACAAGGCGGTAGGGCCAGTTATATAAATAATAACTATGTCTGAACTACACCCTAATAAATCTCAGGTATTGTACGGTCTTTAGAGTTTATTGCCGAGTCGAACACTCAAGCCACGCACTGCACCGTGAATTATTTAATCATCTTCTGACTTTATAAAAAGGTAAATAATGCTAGTATTGTTTAAATTATAAAAAAAATTGTTTTGTTATTAAACTTGTTTTTGGGTCTTAACTAAATTAAAATTTCTTTGTCGTTAAAACAACAAATTGCTAAAACACGTCTTGTCAATTAAGGAAACAGCCAGTAATCTTAGAGTAACAGATAAGTAAGAATAATTTTAAAGTTTGCTTTGTTAATGGCTAGTCAAGGAGTTAAAATGTCTTTGGAATAGTAGGTGGTTGTAAGTATATTATTAAAAAAAACATTTTTTTTAAACTTTTAGCTAGATTATTTATTTAATGTTTTAAAGTATTATGACATTCTATTTAATCCTTTAAGCTGATATAAACCTTTTTTATCCTTTTGACATCCCACGAAGGCCTTTTCAAACCTAAGTTCTTGGTACTGTGGGTGCCGGTTATTAAATTTGTGCCCCAATTTTCTCCAGTTTCGTCAAGAAAGTAAAGTGCCGACACGTACAGATATTGCATTTCACGGCACATTTTAAGAAATGCGGTAGTGCCAACACGCACATTATACAAACAACAAATATATCTGCACTACAGTTATTAATATTTAAGTAATGTCATCCATTAAACGTGGAATCTGAATCATACACAACAGCTCGTAGTATTCGCCTTTGGACACCATCAGACTACGTTGCTTGACTTCGACGATCTGACGAGACTCAGTTTTTCAACGTGGTAAGAGCCGTTTATGTCAATCTTATTTGTAGAAAGTGCTTTACTACTGAATTCCAAGAGATTCTAATTCGCATCACGCCAGGTGAAATTCGTAACCAAGTGCTTAACCTTTCTTAAAATAGTACTTTTAGGTTTATTTAACTGCACGAAAATTTTTTAAACCAAGTCATTTATTCAGTATTCAAATTAAAAACTCGTTTCACCTATCTGCTTACCGGTTGAAAAGTATTTCTATCAAAATATCAACAAAGATCTTGGTTGGCTAAAAATATGGTCACTATGATAAATTACCACAAAGTTTAAATACCAATCAAAAGTATAAAGACTAAAAAATATACCAACGTAGATTTGCCTACCGTTTTCTATTTACAACTTTTGGGTTTTCAGGCATTAACAGGTACACTACATAGTAATCTGCCCAGGCTGCTTACCAAATAAATGGATTTATTCTTGTTTCGTACACTTCGTACACTGAATTATTTAATCAATTTTATGCTTCTTGTTTCGTACGCCAAACATTGTGACGACCCAAATAACCAGTCAAATAAATTAATCTAGTCGAGAAGTGTGTTTCCTGCGCAAAATAGTAAGAAGGCTTCGAAAAATATAAGCAATAGCTCATTCACGCAGAATGCAAATCTGAGAAAGGCGTTTTGAGTTTTTTTTTTGGTGCAAATGGCAGTTGTTAGAAAAAAGCCCCAATTCCTGGACTTTTATCTTTATTATTTATAATTTTAATTTAGCGCTAAAAATGGAACTCCGTGTGAGATTTTTATGGTTTATTTAGAACACGTTAAAGCATTAATTCCCGTTAGATATTTAACTTAAAGTTAGTTGTTTAACAAGTGAGACCATTTTCAATTAACAAAATTCTTTTAAAATTTCGTCCTCATTATACATTAAAAAAAATGCTTAAATAATTGTGGTTTAAATTTTTCGCTTCGTGAAGCCCTTTTTATATACATACCTAACAAGATAACGCCGCAAAAGTTTTTAAAAATTTAGTCCTTCGTTTTTAATAATTTGATAACTTTAACTAAAAATAAAAAGTCAGATTAATATTGTCAACGTTATTAAGTTATTATAAACAAAGCATACATTTTTTAAAACTTTTATGGCGTGATCTTGTTAGGTATGTATATAAGAAGGGCTTCACCACGAGAAAAATTTATACGACAATTATTTAGGCATTTTTTTTTAATGTACAATGAATACTAAAGTTCGAAACAATTGTGTTAACAATTTTCTAGCTTATTAAAAATTAACTTAAAATTAAATTTTAGACAGGAATAAATCTCTTTAAAGTGTTCGGAATAAACCATAATTTTAAAAAATTTTCAAAAATATTTAATAGCCTAAAAAAATATTTAGTGGGACGTACTCGGATTTGGCGCCAAGCGCGCAATGAAAAATGCCGTACGGAGACCCATTTTCAGCGTTAAATTAATATTATAAATAATGAAGATAGAACTCCGGCAGCTAAGACTTATCATTAAAAATAGAAATGTCTTTTTTTTATTTTGTTTTTGTTAATATCAATTGCAATTTTTATTGGCCAGCAAAATCCTTAAAACGCCTTTCTCAGATTTGCATTTCACATTAAATGAGCTATCGCTCATATTTTTCGTAATGGCCTTAGCAAGTTGTCAAAAATGTGTCGTGAAATGAAATCTTTGCATGTTTTGATACTTGAATAACGTGAAAGCAACTGGGGAATAAAAATCCGGCATTCATGATACCTAGTATATTTATGTGTATTATTCAAGGCACGTCCAAATCTGAAAACTAATTTGTAATTTCCATTATATGTACAACAGAAAGCTATAGCTATAAGCAGTAGAAATAATGAAAATTTTAATTTAGTGTTCCTACTTGAATGCCAATATTTTCCATTGCCATTAGGTAAATACATGTAGAAAATGCTAAAAATAAAATTAAAATCACAGAGCTACTGATATAGTTCAAAACTTAAAGTGGAAAATTCTCAGCTTTTTAAATAACATTTAATTTGTTTAAATCTTACTTTAAAAAGTTCAAAATATGTTTACTTTAACAAAGCACTTTATTAATGCATAAGAGTTTAAAATAAGCAAAACAGATATAAAATGTCAAGGGCTTTTAAAAAGTTAAAAATATTTTTTCCCATTTATGGAATACGAGATATGGCCAATATTAAAATATAGTTACCTATTTTTTAGCTATACAAGGTATTATTTTTTGTGTACTTTTTTAAGACTATTTATCACACTATAATACCATAAATTAAAGTTGTAATTGGATTAAAAAAAACAAATTAAAAAAGGCAAAAAAATTAAATAGGCCTAATACTCAGTCATTACAATAAAAAAGGATACCAACTACTAAAAGTTAAAAAAAATAAGCAGTTATTTTATAATTAGCATCCCATTTGTTTTGATATAATCTACCTAAATAGAATTTTAGGTTTAATGTTGGTTCAAAACCACGATTTTTTAGTTATCTTGGCATTTACCTCAACCAGGTCAGTTTGGCTCATCGTATAGTCTCTATGTTTTAACAGCAAGTAATTTTTTTACTTCTCTAAGTCAAATGTCCAAAAAATCTAACAGCTTTACCGGAACTTGAGAAGTTGCTTTATTTTTTGTTACAATTAATGGGTGCTATTTTCGAGGTAGGTCATGCTTTCCACCTGTTCAATGCAATTGGCAAACATTATGGTTAACGAATGTCAATATATTTTTTTTTAAGTGACATACATATTTTTGGCGTATATCATATTTTTAAGGTCAATAATTATTTACGTAAGGGGCAATTAAAAACAATTTATATATGTATAGTGTGACCCATTTTCGACACTTTTACAGGATATCTCCGTAATGGTTAATGCTATCAAAAAAGTAATATAGGCATTGTGTACTCATTTTGGTAAAAAAGTGATTGGACCTAACCAAATTTTTTAAAATGGAACACTCTGTATATTTTAATCTAAAGAAAAAGCATAGCATAATATTCTCTTTCCAAATATTGGGTTTCTTTGCGATTTGTTTAAACTTAATTACTGTATACCACAGAAGGCTATAAACCAAAGCCAATGTCCTGGAAACGAAACTATATTAACATTGTAGCTTGAACAAAATAAAATATTCTAATTAAGGGAAAAAATAATAGGAATCATCGCAAATGTTTAAAAGCCTCTCAGTTGTTTTATGCAACGGATTTTAAGGCATTCATAATGTTAATTGGTTTAATTTTTGCAAAGGCCTTTGCTTGTTGTTGTCGGGTTAAGATAACTTCTTTACAAATTTTAGTGGTGGTCACCTTATGCGTCTTAACTAGTAGAGTTAACGCAAAGAAGGGCTTACTTTCACTTATTTTACTGGACGTTGGTAATGGTTTTTAAATAATTATTGGGATATCGAAAACTTCTATCTAGGTCAAAATCGTTTTTTTATTACTTAGAAATGATTTACCAGTTAAACTACAAATAAACCATTAAAAACATATTTAAAAAAACTTTTCTCATTTAAACTACTATTGGTTTGTTTTTGTTTTATAGGTATAAACCATCCCCTATGTCCATTGTGTGACAATTGTTTGATTGTTAAACAGTCATTGATTCATGTGAAAGTTTAATAAGCTCCAGAATTTACTTAAATATAGACCCCAGCAATATTAAAAAAGCATTAAAACCGTGAAATAAAAATATCGATAAAATTAAACTGTTTTTAAAGCATATAAATGCCCTATATCTTATTTAAATTAACCAGTAGTAAAAAAACAAAAGAAAAAGATGCTAAATATTCATAGTCACTTATGCGCCCTTTACAATTTCTAAATTTTCTTTCTTCCTCTATAGAACATGTCAATTTATAATAAAAGTTTTCAGAAACCACTAGAGGTAATAACATAATAATTTGAAGGATATCATTTAAACCTTTATTAAAAATGTATTTTAATAATATTTAGTTTAAAGATTTTGAATTTTGGTGATATTTAAAAATGTTTAGAAGGATATTTTTTTTTTCAAAAATAAGCAGGTCTTTAAACTACCTACTGTGTAATTTAAAAACTGTAACGGGATTTTATTTGGTGATATATATTAATATAATAATAAAGTTGGTTTAAACATTATAGGTACGATATTAACGCTTTTTAAGGCAAGTTATTTTTTTTATAAAATGCTTTTTGCTAATCGCATTAAAATTACGGGGTTTCCAAGAGGATGGAAACCTCGGGTGTGGCTAAGTCGGCTATGGAAAGCCTTCGTCAGGCGTGTCTTGGCTTACAGCGGATGTGACCATCCCCAACAAGGGTAAAACATGTAACCGACTTAGCCACACCCAATTTTTCCATTCTTTTGGAAACCCCGTAATTTTAATGCGATTAGCAAAAAGCATACCTCTAACTCCTTATTTTTTTTTAATTGGGAACCATATGCCGAAAAAAATATTTTCTATATTGAATTATATAACAAGGCTCAAGAACCTCTACCATTTTAATATTTATATATATATATATATATATATATATATATATATATATATATATATATATATATATATATATATATATATATATATATATATATATATATATATATATATATATATATATATATATATATATATATAAAAAATATATATATATATATATATATATATATATATATAGAAATGAAAATTAGCATTTCAATATTTTCTTGTTCATGGTTTGACTTTTGTTATAGGTAAAACTTTAATTTTAGAGAAAACAGGCATGAAAATGACCACAGAAAAGAATACTGTCGTCAATAAAAATAAATTATAAATAATTTTAGAAAGAATTATTCGTCAGGAGTTGACAGTCACTGCTGCCATATTTTTCTGCTCTAACCGCACAACTGTGCTAAGTCGTCACTTTTCTTATTGAACGCCGATTCCAGATTTGCGGACCATTCTAGAATAATGATGAATTGACACTTCTGCCATCTCAGCACATATCATCATATCTCCGCTGTTAGAATGAACACTGCCTGACTCCCTGCGGAGATGCGCCTTCTAAATTTCTAGATGCCGTCCGGGATACTGTCATTACTTACATTGGCATTTTATATACACGCCAAACCTTCATTCAAACAGGGAGATTTAGTTTAGAATAAATTTGAGAAACAGTTTTAAGTTACCTTTTCATCTTAATATCTGATTGTTTAAAATGTTAGTTACTTATCTGTTATGTTTCAATATATGGTAAAGAAAAATACATTTGTGTTCAGAGTTATTTTCATTTAAATTGCCGAGCGTTGTTTGAAAGTTGTTATATATGAAGAGTTAGTTAATGGTTGTGAAGGTGTTCGAGCCTGGTATTGCATTAAAGAGAGTTTGTTATCAAGTCAAATTAATAAAATGCCTTGCCAGTTTTAGAGTTTATCCTCGTGAGGGTGATATTTGACTGTATTTCCTAGGATGAGTTTATTTTGCCTGTGGAGCGACAAACCGACTGAACAGCGGCTGGCAACATATCAGATGCCATCCCGACTGCCAACATGCCTAGCGAACAGAACTGCACATGCGGATCAAATGTTAAATAAATAAGCCATTCCGGCCCTACCTTTAGTACAGCAAAAATACGACATAGCCTCTAACAGTCTGGAATGTGGTGCAGCAGTTGAGAAAATTCTAACCAGATCATCCAGTATATTGACTCGCACTCATCGGGGCGTCAAAATTCTGTTTTATAGTATGAACATTAAAAATTAAATATTTGGTCAAAATAAATGTTGCGCCAGTTCGATCCAGAGTACACAGAAATTTTCTTCAATGATATACTAAAATAATAGATTGTAAAGAAAGGTTATGAAGGCAAATCTGACCAAAACATAATAAGAAAATTGTTTGTACTGACTAAATGAGCGTTTATCAGCTGTTGCATTATGCTTCAGTGATCACTGCCAGATATTTCTGGCCATGAATATTAGGCCACTGAGAGCACAAATTTCATTGATATTGTCATATTTCTGCAAAGTATGCAACCTAAGACGGAATTATAAATATTTAGTTTAGAAGCAAATTCTCATCAATGACACACAGCCCGCCTTACTACTTGCCTTGGCGTAAGGCGGGGGTTACTACGTTTTATAGTAATTGCTAATTTGACTTTTTGAATATAATCATCTCCGTACATTAAGTCATGCCGTTCTTATCACCATTTATAGATATAATGTGATTACCATGAAAGCTTACTTATTAAAATATCATTTGCAGTGGTTTGCCACCATGATTTTATGTATGCTGTTATGCACACTGATTCTGTGCTGGCACTTGTTGTCATCACAGTTGACCATTATCCTTTTCTAAACAGAGAGGAGATGGGTGGGATTTTAATCTCTTTAGGGGACAAATACTAAATTCTAGGGTTAGAAATTGTTGACTTGCTTTCTTTGGGACCTAAATTTAGTATTTGTCCCCTTTAAAGAGACGATTAAAATTGTCTACCTCTGATTTAGAAAGAATAATAGTTAACTGTGATGACCAACAGAAAGAGTGCTTTAGGGCTCAATATACAAATGTCATAACGAATTTTATACATAAAAATCATATAATAAACCCTTTCTAAATGATATTTTTACTGTGCAGTTTTCCTTAAGGAACATCCTGATATATATCTACTTCGTAGTGATAAGGGCAACACCAGTGCAATGTACAAGAATGATTATATTCAAAAAAGTCAAGAATTACTTAACGATAACAATTACTATAAAAACTCTCTAGTAGTAACCCCACTTGTACCTTGCAACAAAAGGCAAACAAATGTAAAAATTTGAGGGAGCATGGTGTCATTGATGAGGAATTTGCTTCCAAACTAAATATTTATAATTCCGTCACCTCAGGTTTTATACTTTACCAAAAATACATAAACTCATTGACTATCAATGAGGCCTATTGTTTCCTCAATTTAATAGCCTCATTGTTCCTTAGCTAAATATCTAACTGACATTCTCACTGAAGCTTATAATTACCAATGATTATTATATTGGGGACTCTTTTTCATTTAGTCAATTTATAAACAATTTTCAATTACCAAACGATTATGTTTTGGTCAGTTTTGATGTAGTTTCGCTATTCAATTAACCTTTCTTTACAATCTATTATTTTAAGTATACAAAATCATTGGGAAGAAATTTCACAATATTGTAATTTAACTCTGGATCAATTTGAAAATATTTTAACATTTATTTTTGACTCAAATATTTTAATTTTTAATGGTCTATACTATAAACAAATTTTGGTACCTGATGGGTTCAAAATCTCTCCAATTTTGGTCAACTATGTACTGATGATCTGGTTAAGGATTGTCTGCAACATATGCCTTTCCACATTCCGTTTGTTAAGAGGTATGTCGATGACTTACTTTTAGCAGTACCAAAAGGTAGAATAGAGATAGCTCTTGAGCTATTTAACACATTTGATCCACATGTGCAGTTTACTGTGGAGGAAGAGACAGACAATTCTGTTCCTTTCTTAGATGTTGGTAATTCAGGAATCAGGATAACATCCTGTGTACCAAATGGTACCGAAAACCGTATTGTTCCAATCGGTTTATTAGCTATTTTTCCTACCATCCGATTAAGACTAAAATAAACCTCATCCTAGGAATGAAAAACAGAGCAGTAAACTAACTCACCTCAATACAGGGATAGAGCTCTAAAACAACTTAAAGGCATTTTGTTGAGAATTCTTACCCGAAAAACTTATTAATAAATTTCTTAGTACACAATATGTAATACCAGAAAACATCATAGACAGACCTTCACAACCATTAACTTTATCTTCATATATAACTAACTCCAAACAACACTAATATCAGCAATTTAAATGAAAATAACTCACAAACACAAATGTATTTTTCTTTACCATATATTGAAACACTAACAGATAAATTAACTAACATTTTAAACAATCAGATATTAAGATAGCGAAAAGACAACTTTAAAACCAGCCAAATTTATTCTGTAAAACTAAATCTCCCCTGACAGATGAAGAAAGGTTTGGCATTGTATATAAAATACCAGTAAAAATTGTAAACAAGTCATATGTTGGACAGACATCTAGAAATTTAAAGGCCGCATCACTTCCCACAAAAGTGATTGTAGGCGAGGTGTTCATTCATGCTTTAGCGAACATGTCTTGCTGATGATCACCAAATTGATTGGGGATGGTGCTGGAGATCTTAAAATGCCTACCCATATCATAAAAGACTATTCCCAGAAATGGTCCATATAATCTGGAATCCAAATGTTCCAATAAGAAAAGTGACATTTCAGACTAGTACTACTTACAGTTATTTATTGATGGTTAGAACAAGAAAATATCGTAGCTTAATTGACTTCGTCCAGCTCCTGACGAATAATTCTTTCTAAAATTATTTATAATTTATTTTTTATTCCTTGACGTTTGGGAGACGGTGTTTCCTCTTGTTTTCTTTTCTGTAGTCATTTTCATACCTGTTTTCTTCTAAAATTAAAGTTTTATACTATAACAAAAAAGTCAAACCATGAACAAAAGAAAATGACAGGAAGGGCCAGTGTTTCACTGTTTCACGGTCTTGGGCATACTTTTATACTAACTTAAAATTAAAATTAAAAATAGCATTAATAAATTTACTCAGTCAGGTACTGTACTGTGGAACAGTTCCTAGATTATTATATAGATCCTGGGTGCTGTAGAAATAACAAGATATGTCTCTTTCACATGTCATTAATCTCGCATCCTCTCTAATTGAAGTTTTCGAGGAACGAATGTCCGTGATTCATTCAGATAGTTTTATACATTCGATCACGTCTGTCAGAACTTTAACCGCGCTTTTCCGCGTGTTCTCATCTCGGTCTTTCTTTAAGTTTTAAATAACGTTTCCTTAAAGATGTAGTTTTTAACATACATATGGAGATAAATCTTGATTATCCGCATGGATATTGCTTATTTCTACATAGCAACCCACTTTGGTGAGTTAAATCTTTTTGCTGTTTTGTGTTAGTTTTTCTAATTGTAAAACTTTATTTTTAGTTAGTCCTGAGGAAGGGAGAAAATAATAAACTCTCGAAAGCTTGACAAAACAGAAAAGGGTTTCATTACTAAATCCTAGCCACCAATCCTTTTCAATAATTTGGGAAAAAAGAATCGCTACACCACTACTCTAGTTTCTATATATATATATATATATATATATATATATATATATATATATATATATATATATATATATATATATATATATATATATATATATATATATATATATATATATATATATATATATATATATATATATATATATATATATATATATATATATATATATATATATTACAGATCTGATATGCACAGGATCTCGAAACTGCAGATATGAAGTCGACACCATGGAGTGCCAAGATTTAGAGCCCAACAACATATGAAGCAAGTTGTGTCCCGAGTACTTCCGAGATCAGACAATTTGCCGGATTTCGTTTTATTTTTTTTCGACGTTATTTGCCATTATGGAGCAAAAGACATCTTTTATTCTTTTAGGTTGAACAAGTTGAGTATTGTCGATTTGTGCCGAGTTGTTAGACATCAACTTTATTTTTTAAATGCGGCACTCACTGTTTATTGCATTTTTTAAAGTATAGCTAAAATCCCAATTACAATAATGTAACACTTAATATTTTTCTAAATAAACATATTTTCCATAAGACACAATGAGTAAGACAAGGAACGCACATCATTTCTTATAGGGCGTTCCATATTTGTTAATAAATATTAAGTGTTATACATTTTTGTAATTGGGATAATAAGAGGTTCAAAAAAATTAAATAAAAACCCAGGTCCGTACTTAAAAATAAAGTTAATGATGGTCTAACGAAAACGAAACGTCGTACAGAAAATCTCTCAACGCTGTTTTGTAGAGAGCTTAAAAGTGGCCATAAGAAAGTGTCTTTTGTTTTTCCATATCTCTTTAAATAACGTCAGAAAAATAAAAACGAAATCAGAAAATTTCGGTTTCCGACATTCCGGAAGTACTCGGAATTTTACAACTTTCTAATCGGCATGTTGTTAGG